>JAVSCE010002422.1:0-12651 GCA_032199065.1 Smutsia gigantea
CCATCTCTGAGCTGCGTCCAGGAGTCCAGCTCTGGCTGTGACTGCTTGGTAGGGCAGACAGAGACCTGGAATGTGCAAATGTCTACTCCCCACCCCCACCATTTCCCAGAAAGCCCCTTCTTTAGCTGGGGCCCCGGCTCCTCTCTGTTCCTCTCTTCTCTGCCCTGGCTAAGCTGGCAGAAGCCAGGCCAAGTGGTGCCTGGTTGGAAAGCCCTCCCCTGACTGTGCACCTTCTGTCGGGTGGGAGGTGCTAGAAGTGTGCCTGGGGGTGCTGCCTGGAGAGCAGGATCTGAGCCCACATATCACCAAGACAGAGGGAAAGAGGCTCTCCAACGCAGGAGCAAAGGCTTGGCCATCCTGGACTGCCAAGGTTGGAAAGGGGACAAGGCCAAGGTCACATGTCTGAGTAAGTGGCGGTACCCAGACCAGAGCCACAGGGTGAGGTGGAAAGGCCCTCGTGGGAGGAAAAGGCCGGAGGTTTCCCCTGAATCCCACCTCTGGGGACGGGCAGGGTATTTGGAGCACAAGAAGTTTCTGGAGATGAGTCAAAATCAGAGTTGTGCAAAGGGGAGCACCTTATTTAAAGGGGTCCTGAGCCTGCTTTAGTGTTCTGTAGGTGGGTCTCTCAGTAAAAGAGAACGTCTTTAATACAAATGAGGCGACTTAATTAAAATTGTTAAATTTAAAATCCATTTCCTCAGGTGCCCTGGCTACATTTCAAGTGCTCAGTAGCCACACGTGGCTGGTGGTTACTGTATCAGAGGTGCAGACAGAGAACATTTCCATCACTCCAGAAGGTTCTGTCACACGGGCCTGCCGCTTCAGAGCCAGGGCAGATCGGAGTCCTCACAGGGACCTGAAGCCACTCTGCTGCTTGCTTTCCCATGGCTCCTTGAAAGGGAGTGGGTCATGCAGGTGTGGGGACCTGTCTACCCCCCACAGAGAGTCTGGGGGCCTTTGCCACACTCATCAGGGGCCAGCCCAGGTGTCCCCACAAATGTGACAAGGGAGGTGAGAGAGTGTCCCCTTCCAGGAGCAGCCCTGGCAAACCCAGATGTGGCCCTGCTCCATTCTGATCAGGCTCGTGCCTTGTGCTGCGCTCACTCAACGCTCACCGGGCCACGCTGTTGGGGCGGGCAGCTCTGCACAGAGGGGTGAGGCACTTGAAGGTTTTTTTTAAATAATGTTAATTTCTTTCCATTTAAAAATAATGCTCTTAACATGCATGCTCTTTGTAGAAAAATTCATAAAACACAGAGCAGTAGAAGACCTAGGAACCCCCTCCATCCTACCGCCAAAATGCAAGCCAGTGTTTCCATTTTATTGGACTCGTTTCCACTCCGTTTCTTTGCATAGGCTATTTATTTTCACATTACTGTAATTATGCCATGGGCACAATTGTGTAATCTATTTTTTACTTCACATAGGCATTTTCTTTATTAATATAATCTCTTCCTAAATGAATTTTTTTCAAAATGGATATAGTTTAATTTTTTTAAGATTATGAAAGCGGTAAGTGCTTATTGCAAAAATAAAGAATGAACCATGCAAAGAAGGAACTACGAGTGAGCATTTGCTCATTCAACAGCTATTCATCAAGCACCTAGGATGTATCAGGGCGGTCCTCAGGACTGTAATTACAATTTTTAATGGCTGAATAATATTCTCTCAAGAGATTGTAATTAGCTTAATTATTTGGCTATTTGCAGAGATCCAGGCAGTCGAATTTGTTTCACTCTCATACGTGAGGCTCTGTGCATATTGGTGGGTAACGTGCCTCTTGTCCCGAGGAGAAAGGGTCCAGACAGAGGAAGCTCATTCTGCCGAACTCTTCTCCAAAAAGGCTCTTTAGTGCTCCCAGAGGGCTGGCTTTCTGCAGCCCTGCCAGGGTGGGGTATTATGACTGAACACCTTGCATAAATATCCAAGTCTAAAATACCTACTTCAGGTTGTAGTCATTTAATGGTTCATAAAGGGGAGCATTTCCCCACATTTTTTTGAATCGTATCTCTGTTTTTTAGTGATTTGTCTGTTCCTCACCTTTATTTATTGAGGTCCTAGTGTTTTTCTTGTGGGTTTGCATACACTTTATACATACATGACAGGTGGTGACAACCTAGCATAGTGTTGCAGATAATTTAAAAACCTGTTCTTTGCCTTTTAATGTTTTCAAGCAAAAGGTAAACACTTTTTCTCTCAAAATTTTCTTTGTGATTTCTTCCATTGCTTCTAGGCTTACAAAATCCCTTCCAGAAATCTGAGAGCACTCCATTTCTTGGTTTGCCGTGTGTCTGCGTGTGCATGTAATTGCATTTTTAAGATATTTTAACTCTTTAATCCAAGAGCTGGGCGAACTTTTTCTGCAAAGTGTCCAATAGTAAATACTTTCCACTTTGTGGGCCACAGAGTCTCAGTCCTGACTGCGTGACTCTGCATCATAGCACGAACGCAGGCAGGACAGAAATGAATGAGAGTGGCTGTGTGCCCGTAAAACTTTATTCGCAAAAACACTTGGCTGCCAGATTTGGCCCTTGGGCCATAGTTTGCCAAATCCTGTTTAATCCAAAGGAAATTTGTCTTGGGGACTAGTATGAGGTGAGGTCTAAGGTACATCATTTTTCTGAGTGCCAGCCCACTGTCCCCATTTCTTTTATCAACTCATTTGTCCCCTGCCTAATGTGTGATGCCTCCTGCAGCACAGACTGATTCTGATGTGTAGTGGGGCCTGTTTCTGAGCCTCCTTCCTGTTCTGTGGACACATCTGTGGGCTCCTATGCCAGTTTGTTTCTGGTACCTTGTATCTTTTAATACTTGACCTGCAGTTCTCACCTTGCATTTTCTTAGAACAAAACTGCTTACTCTTCTTGCTTGCCTCTTTATCTGCTGAAACCCAGACCCATGTGTCAAGTACCCCTTCTGCCTCCTCCAGAGCCTCTTTAGAGTTCAGAGCAGCACGTGCTTCCCCACGAACTTGGGTGGCATCTCGCTCTCTGCAGACGCTGTGGGTTTCCTGACGGAGGTGCACAGGGGGAGGCAGGCGTGGGCAGGAGAGTGTCATCAGAAGCAAAAACCCACAGCTGAGGGTGGCCAGAAGGCCTGGGATCACCAGGCCTCCTTGCTAAGAAAGAGGACCACAAAGCTGGCAATGGAGGAAGGGACACAGAGCCACAGGAGTCGCTGCTGGCTGACCCCATTCCCACTGCAGGGGACCTGGATGGCAGGGCTCCCGTCTTTGTGCTTGTCACTGGGACTCACGCCTCTGGCTTGCCCCGAATGGAGGCGTATTCAAAAGAGCCAGCACGGCCACTTTCCCCCGACTGGCCTGGGAACAACGTCTGTCCCTGGACTGTCCCGACACCGGGCCCCCTGCCCGCCGCTGTGGTGACGCAAACCCTGACGCAAGGCCTGTGGAGCGGTGGCTCTCTGCCGAAGCACTATCTGCACGGTGGTTGGCGTGGGCTGTGATGGTGGCAGGGGCGTGAGCACACGGGGAGGGCCCTTCACAGTGGACGGCCCAGCCGGAAGCGCTTGGTGCCCTCAGAGCAGAGCAGAGCATGAGGGGCGGCCTCGCACCGGCTTCCCGGGCTGCCTTCAGGCCTCCACCTGCCATGCCAGGCCCGGGACCTTCCCGGACAGCCCACGCACGGTCCTCAGCCCCATTCCTCCTGGGAGAATTTGGGGCCAAATGTCCTGTGTTCATTTGGAGCCTCGGGCCTGGGAGGGATGCACGTGGTCCGGGCCTCTCGGGCAGCTGGGGTCCCTGAGCGGTGCCCTGTGAGCGGGGCGGCCCCTGTGGTTAGAGGGAGGCTCCCACCTGAAGTGGCCCAGCACCTGCAGTAGGACAGGAGGGAGGGGTGCGGGCGCAGGCTGGCACAGGCCTGGCCTGGACACTCCTCACCCCGTCTGTCTCTCCCTCTAGTGGCCCTTGTCTCCTTGGCCAATGGGCCAGATGGGCTATGGATGTGGTGTGGAGCACACCAAGAGGGGAGACTCAGACACCAACTCAAGAGGGGCCCTTCTGCCTCTGCACCCCCAACACATACCCTTCCAGCAATTACTGGGCCTGTAAGAGCTTTGTGATATCCTTTCAGGGCTTTACTGGAAATGCTTCTGGTTTTGTAAACCAGGGTCCACTATCAGAAATAACCTTTTAGGATCCAGCAGGTCTCAGTCTGTATGAGGCAGCCAGGCCCCTGGTGACCTTCAGTGTAGTTGCTCAGGGGTGTCCCTCTACGGTCAGCTTGGAAGGGTGGCGTGAATGCTTTAGTGTGCTAGTTCTTTTTGGGTCTGGGTCACAGAAGGCCAGCTAGACTTGACTCCCATCTTTACTCTGGACACATCTTCTCCGCCCCACCCAGCACACTTGCCACTCTTCACTCCAAGGAAGTACCCAAGGCCAAGGTCTTTTCTAAGGGCTCAGAGTGGTCAGGGTCTCTGTGTGGTGAGACCCTCATCAGCTCAGTCAGCCGGGTCCTAAAAGGGACCCTGGAGACCTATTTTGCCAGCAGCCAGAGCCCTGGAGTGAGCCAAAGTCATCTTCTTGATTGCCAATTTGGGTCCCAGCCTTCTGGACTCTTTCACTGGTCACAGAGAAGTGAGTCTCCTTCCCTGACAGTCCCCTGGCCCCTGACCTTGACCCGGTGAGTTTCCCTAAGCCTGTCTTCCCAAGGGCTTTAGCCTGTTTCCAGAAACCAGATGCTCTCCTCACCAGGACCCACATTGGAGCCTCTCTGGAACCTGTCCCCAGGAGGACACATGTGTGTCTTGGCAGTCTCCTTATCTAGTCACCCCTGGGCCTGCAGCACCCCCACAGCCTCCAGCTGTCTGTAATTTCCTTAATTACCTGTTTAAGCCTTGGCTGCTTCCGGTGGCTTGGAGCTGGCTCTGGTATTGGAGGCTGGCAGGGGCAAGGGCAGCCTGGGACCACAGAGCTGCGAAGACCTGGGCGAGGATTGGGATTGGGCACCCCTCATTCCATCCTCATGTTCTCTGGCTATGAAGGCCTGGAGGGCAGAGATGCATTACCTCCCACCCGCAGATGTGTGTTCTCTGCCTCTGTGGGCTGGAAGCCGGTCCCAGAGGCCAGCCATGAAGTTTTTGGGTCTCCCCACAACAGCCACTCCTGAGACCACAGGTCGGGCCATGCTTGGCAGGGCAGGCCCAGGACCTCAATGCCAGCCACCTGCTCGCAGGAGAAAGCAGGAGGGGCGTGGGCCAGAGTGTGCCAGGCCGCTGTGCGGGGGAGGGGCAGCTGGCTCAGCTCCCTGCTGCAATGCAGCGCTCCCGCCTCGCACAGTGCGCTGTAATTGGATAATTAGTGCCATTATGCTTCCTGCCCAACAGCTTCTCTTCTCGCTCTCCTGCTCTCTCACACTCCTTCCCCAGCTCTTGCCTTCTCTGGCAGAAAACAAATGACTGCCCTTCCCCCAGGGCAGAGTCATGACCCCTTAACGACATTTCCAGGCTCCAGCCAGGAAGGGGCTTTTGACTTTCATCTGGGACCCAGGGGCACCCAGTGCTGTGAGCACCACCAGCACAGGAGGATGGACTTCCCTCTAGAAGCAATCTGGGGAGCCTAGCACTCTCCAGGAGGGATTCAGGGCCCAGGCTGCCTTGACGATGGCCCCAGAAATGGGAAAGCACACCAGGCAACACATGGGGTCAGCCCCTAGCCAAGCAGAATGTTCTGGCCTCACTAATGGAGCCTGGTCCTGACCTATGAATTCTGGAGTCCAGATGGGCTCAGATGGGTATGTGTGCTTGGAGCTCAGCAGCCCAGCCAGGAGGAGCCAGGACCCATTTCCCAGATTCAAAAGTGGACACCCAGAGACGTTGAGTGGTGTGCTAGCTCTCACAGCTGGCCTGGCTCCCACGGCCTGTACGCCCAAACCCTGAGGTTTCCGGAGACAGATCTCAGGTCTAGTCACTTTGCTGAACTCTTTCAGTTGGCTTTAATCATGTGTTCGCTGCTTTTCTGGGGTTCTGGGGTAGTCACTTGGCAGAGGAGCAATGTAGAATTCTCTGGAGCCAGACCCCCTGAGTTCACATCAGCCTCTGCTGCTTGCTGGATGTGTGACCCTGAGTGATCTCTTTAACCTCTCTGTGCCTCAGTGGCTCCAGATCAGAAGTGAAGATAATTACTCTTCCCACCTTAGAGGCTTGTAGCTCAGAGGGATCGCCTAACCCCACCAAAGCAAGGAGAAGAGTGCCCCATGCAGCCCTGGGGCCCGGCATACCTGTAACCACATTGTCTTTCTGTCTTTTCAATACTCTCAGCGTTCTGTCTTCTCTTACTTTGCCTAGGACTTCTAGGACAATGTCAAGTGGCACAGGTGAGGAGCCCATGGAAATGTTGGGTTTTGGCAGGTCATGGAGATGTTCAGGGAGACCTCCTGGCTCTCCCAGAGCCAAGGCTGGCTTTAGACAGAGAGGAAAGGCAGGTATTGGACCTGGTGACTGAGGCTGAGTTCCTCCCTGCACACCTGAATTGCCCAGGAGATGGGCTTGACCTCTTTAATAGAGACCCAGTTTAATGGAGGCATAGATGGAGAGGGAGTTGCTTTCTTTCACACATAAAAGTCTAGGTAGGCAACCCAGGGCTGCCATGATAGCTACTTTGGCCATCAGGGATCTGGGCTCCTTCAATGGTATTGCCATTCACAACATGCAGTCAGTGTGCAAGATGGAGCAAGATAGCTGCTCTTGCTCCTGTCTTCACATCAGCATTCCAGATGGCCAGAAGGAAGAGAAGGGCAGAGAAGAACACATTCTTTCTTTTTAAGGACACAACCCTGAAGTTGGCCATATCATTTTCTTTTCCCCATATGGTGAGAGTCCCTAGTGCTGTCCAAGAGTAAGACATGTCCCTGCCCCTTTTGCTTGAATCCCATTGGCTAGGACCTAGTCACATGGTCATACATAGCTGCAGCAGAGTTGGGGGGCTATAGTAGTTAGCTCGATGATGAAGCACCTAGCTAAAAATTAAAATATGATGTGGGAAGAGGGGACTAGAGACCGGGGAACTCCTGGGGGTTTGTTAGTGTCTCCTAAAGCCATATTATATAAACAGAACCTGCAATGTGGAGGCCAGGCCTTCCTCAAGTGCTCTGGTCATCCCTTCTGGTCCCTTCTGAGGACATGGCGGGATCAGCGCTCCTGGAAGTTAAAATCCACATGGGCAGAATTGTCGGCTGATCCGTTGGTCCAGAGAGTGGGACTGCTGCCATCACTGTGTGGCCCAGGGCACCACGGGAGGCCACTTTGGACACAGAGCAAAAGGGGCAGTGGGACCTGTTTTGTTTTTAAACTGTGGTAAAAAGCATAGACTAGACCACCTGAACCATTTTTAAGTGTCCGGTTCAACGACATGAAGTGCATTCGCACTGCTGTGCAGCATCCCCACCTTCCACCTCCATACTTGTTCATCTCCTCAAACTGAAATCTGCCCCATTAGACACCCACTCCCCACCCCCCCCTCAGCCCCCAGCCCCCCACCCGACTTTCTGTCTCTATGAATCTGACATCTGACTACTCTATGCACCTCGTAGAAAAGGAACCATACAGTACCTGTCCTTCTGTGCCTGGCTTATCTCACTGAGCATAACGTTTTTAAGGTTCATCCACGTTGTAGAGTGTGTCAGATTTTCCTTACTTTTTAAAACTGAGTAACATCCCACTGTATGGAGAGAGCACATTTCCTTTCTCCACTCACCCACTGATGCACACTTGGGTTGCTTCTGCCTTTTGGCTATTGTGAATCATGCTGCTATGAACATGGGTGTGCAGATCTCTTAGAGACCCTGCTCCCAACTCTTTTGGGTATAAACTCAGACGTGAAATTGTTGGATCCTATGGTAATTGCAAGTTTAATTTTTTGAGGAGCTGCCATTCCATTTTATATAGCAGCTGCCCCATTTTACATTCTCTGTTGCAGCTTGTTTTACCTGGAGAATTCTGGGCCCTCCCTGGAGCCTCTGAAGGCAGGCAACTGGGTGGTATCAAACCTGGCTGGGCCTGCAGATCCCCTGGCTGGAGGGACCCTCCAGGTCTGGCATCCACTGCTCTAGACTGATGCATGCTGGCCATCAGTTACCGAGGAATGCTGTAGAAGTTCACCCCCTGTAGGCAGGGGCAGAACCTGGTAAACTCCGGGTCCCTGCCACCTCCAGGAAGTAGACTTGTGTTTCTCTGGGTTCCAGAATGCCCCCTGGATGGACTCTAATTAGCAGGGACTTCCAATGCCTGGAGTTTGTGCGTCTGTCTTTCTGCTGGCCTCAGATGGTCCTTTGAGTCTGGACTGGGCGCTGGGTAGAAAGCACCAGTGGGTCCCTGAGGTGGCTCTGGTGCCCTGGTCATAGCACAGCAGGCCCTCCCTGTGGTCAGCCTTGCAGGTGTGCGCAGGTGCGTGTGTGCATGAATGTGGGGAGAGGGTGCCACAGTGGTGGTTGACCCTTTCCTGCTGTTACTGTTTTGCCCAAAACTGTTCCCTGCAAGAGCTCCTTGGCCTGCGCACAGACTGTACCAGGAACAAGGGGGAGGAAGGGGGTGTAGGTGAGCACTGGGGCTGTACCTTTAAATCTGTTTTCTCTGTTTTATTTCCTTATTTTTTCCCATCCTCCATCCTCCACTAGCACAAATGGTGGAGCTTTGAGGGCCCAGGAGCTGCAGTGACGGTGCCTCTGAAATATTAATGAGGCTGTTCTCTGCCTCAGCTCCTTCCCCCAGGCTCACTCCCTTGCTGCCTCCCTCCCCCAGCATGCAGGCCTCTTACTCGGAACCTTCTTTTCCCTGCCACGTGGTCACCAAGGTGCACCAAGCATAGGGGAGGGGTTGGAAAAGGGCCTGGTGGGGGAAGGAGTGGCGTGGGAAGTCAAGGGTTAAAGGACTCCCAACCACTGGCTTCACCTGCCCTCATCAAAGCAGGCCCAGGAGAGGGCAGGATGGTGCCACCAGGGTCCTCAGAGGGCCCCTGTGCTGGCTCCCCTGCCTGCTCCCTACCTGCTCCTAGATGGCCATACTGCCCTGTCCGAGCCCCACCCACTGCTGCAGGTGCTCCCAAGTCCCTGGGCCAGCCTGTGGAGCCTGGCCCTGGCTCCACATGCCTGGCAGTGGAGAGAGGAGGGGACTGCTATTTCAAGGAATCCCTTCAGGGAGTCATGTTGTTGAATCAAGGGTCCTTCTGGAAGGCTAGCCCCTGCTCAGTCGATCTGTCCAGAGACGCCAATGAGCAGTGTGCCTCAAGGAGGGCAGCAGTGGAGGGCATATGCCCAGTGGGCCCTCAGGCCTGCGTCTCTCGTTCTCTGACTCTGCCTCATAAGGGAGCTGGACCTCAGGACTAGGCCAGGCAGCGGGACCCAGCCCTTTCCCCCAGGCATGTTCTCATCACCAGCTTACTGACAGGAGGGCCTGGTGACTTGGGAGTGATGCCAGGACCTGGGCCTCCCAGCTTCTAGCCAGTGCCATCCGCCAGGCCTTGGCATCCTGGGGAGGCAGCAGTGCCCAGCAAGTGCCCCACCATCAGCATGGGAACAGCTACCCACTCAGACCCCAGCAACTGCAGACTGGTAGTGGACAGCGGCCACAGTGGGACTGTGTTTCCATAATTAAGAACAGGGTGAATTCTAATGCATTGCAACCTCTGATTTTGGGGACAGTAGCAGGCTTTTGTCTTCCACTCCTTGTCTCATCTGTACAGGCAAGGCTGGCAGCCCCACATGGAGCAGGCAGGCCTGCTGGGGAAGCACAAGTGTTCTCTTTCCTGGCAGCCAAGGGGCTGAGCTGCTTGGGGTGTTGTGACTGTCCTGAGAAGCATAGAAGGCAGGGCCAGCAGGTGTGGGGTCACTGAACCTCCCTGGACCTCAGTATCTCCATCTGTGAAACGGAGATAAGATGCCTTCTTGCCCTCACATGGTATTCATGCAACAAGGAGGGCATTTGGAGTGGGGTTTTGAGAGGGGATCCTGCGAACAGAGGTGCCCCATTGGATTCAGGAAGCTTCTAGATTCCTGGAGGGTGGTGGGCCGCCCAGGGCCCGGAGGAGGGTGCCAAGGAGACAAAGTGGGGGATCAAAGCAGATCAAGGCAAAGGTGCTGGGAGAGCCCCTAAAGCTCAGTTAGAGGTGTCCGTGAGGGCAGGCACGGGAGGGGATCGTCTGGGTTTCCAGTCAGGTAGACGTCGTCGGGCCCAGGGGCAGGAGGCATCACGGTGTCCAGGCCCCACTGGAGCGAAGGGTCCAGAAGGGAATTGGGTGACAGGCCTGGACTTAGGCAATTACTTGCCCTGCTCCGGCAACCCCCTGAGGCAGCAGCCCAGTGAAAGTCGCAGAGCCAGAGAGAGGCAGGCCAGGGACCCCACTGCAGCTCTCTGCTCTTGCCACCTTACTGTGATGGCTGATTTGGGCCAGGATGGAGCAAATGCCAGAAGGTCCTAGTCCCCCTCTGTAGAGATTTTCGATTCAATTAAGCCGATTAAGATCTGAAAGATGAAAGAGTACAGAAATGGTGTACAAAATGCCCTTTTGGTTCCTACAGACCATTCTAGGCAGCTGGCCCAGACTGGAAAGTCTCTGTCAGGCCTGCAGAACTGACAGGCCCAGGCACTTCTGTTCTTGGCCACTTAGTTCCATGACAACTGCTGTCCTTATTCAGACTGAAGGCAACTGTTGACCAGGCTTACAGAGAACCCAAGAAAACAGGAGTATATGCCGTTTGCTCTCTACAGCAGCTAACAGTCACTCAGGATAGACTTGATTTAAGTGATGGCTCCTGCCTGCCCTGTGGCCTGCGGAGTTAATGAAGATGATGGTTAGCATGAACACAGTCTTTGACTTAAGGGCAAAGCCCGCTGAGCAGACTGCCCTTCATCTCTGCCCCCACCCTCGTGCTCGCCAGGATGGAGAGTCCTCCCTCCCAAGGCTCTCAGCTCCTTCTTGGCCAGCCAGGCCCCTGCTCACTCATTCCCCCAGGCTCCCATCCCCACCCAGGGCTGACCATGCAGGGGACTGCCCACCAGCTCCATGACCACGTGTCTCAAATTGCTTATGACCCTGAGAACGAGAAAACCGTGTTCACAGGTGGTTGCAATGCCGAGCAGAGTGAAACAGGAGCAGTCATGGGGGTATAGACTCTGCAGCAATCAATTCTGGCAGACTTTTTCGAGATTGTTCCACTTGAATTGCCACCTAAATTCATCAGAAGTTTTCAGGTGGAGAGGGGACAGAAGGATATGCAGGGCAGGGTACATTTGGAGCACTTGGAGCTGGTGAGGTTGCACCTTGTGGCAGGGCAAGGGGTGTCATGGATAGGCTGAATGGGCCAGGGCAGGACAGGAACTAGAAGGTCTTTTGAAGGAATGTGGCCTTTTGCTTGATGAGGGGGCATGGGGCCAGGGGGAGGATTGAAACTGTAAGCCAGTACAGCTTGGAGGCAGAGAGAGTGACACTGCCTGAACCAGGGAAGGCGGTGACCCAGAGCAGGGTAGTGACAAGCCACCTGACTGGAGGGAAAACTGTGAGGTGGTAGACGGATGTGGGGCCTGCTTGGTTGGGGGCAGGGGAGAGGGAGGCAGGCCACAGTGGCAGCAGCCAAGGTGCCTGAGATGGCAGGGCCAGCCGAGGGGCCGTGGCAAACAGCAGGAGTGCCGTGTGCCCTGGCAGAAGGCCAGGCCTCCCCTCCCCACCCAGTCCCCTCACTGTGAGTCACCACAGGCCCATTAGACCACCGCAGCGGTAGTGTGCCATGAAGAGCAGCTCAAGGACCCTGCGTGGCTCCATGTGTGCCAGGGGCTTGATTGAGGGCAGGGCACCCTGGGGGCAGGGGGACGACGACAGAGCTGGTTGCTGGGGCAAAGGCTGTGCTGCCAGACTGCAGGTTGTCCCTGCTCCAAGGAGCGGGCATTTCCACCAGGATGAGCTGCCCAAGAGCCCACCCAAGAAGGTGCCGTTCACTGTGTCACCCTCTGGAGCCCACCAGTGCCATGCGGGCAGGGCCAGGTGCCTTCCAACTGAGCTTTCTCCAAATAGAAACCAAAATGATAAAAAGGTTCCAAAGGAAAAACAGCTCATCTGGCTTCCCTTTTAGAAAGAACCCCGTACAGTCCCTAGGCAGCTCAGTGGCCTGCCTTCCAAGGGCATTGTAGCCTGGGATGAGCCTAAGAGAGGGGCCCACTGCCAGGCTGGTGTGGCCTGGGGACCTCTGCTCAGGACCAGTTTGATTTTGCTGGATGTCCCCGACCCTGCCCCAGCATTCACATGGCCCATGGGTTGGTCCTCTCCCAGCTGCCCTGCCTGCCTGGGGCCAGAGGACAGCCCAAGCCCAGGAAGCTGAGTCACAGGGAGGCTTGAGGCTGGCCCCAGCTTGTGCCCACACAGATGAACCAGACCCCATCCCTCCCAGCCAACAGGCTAGGGGTGTGGGGAGATGGAGCCCAGTCCTACCAGTGTCACCAAGTTGCTCCTGACCTGGAATGCTGAGGCACAGGCATGAAGCTCAGGGTCAGAAGAAGAAAGGCAGTAAGGTGTGCCCAGCAGGGGTCCCTGCTGAAGCAGAAGTCTGGAGGGGGACAGAGCCAAGTGGGGGGATGAAGGCATGGGGTGGGAGTGCCAGGTGAGGTCCTCTTGGGGGCAGATCAAGGTGTGTGGGTACCAGTTGAAAG
>JAVSCE010002423.1:0-190631 GCA_032199065.1 Smutsia gigantea
GTTTTAATCGGTTTGACCATTCACCACTGTCATCTTAGAAAGTAATTTGCCTATGAGTCACATAGAGGATTTAAAACATGTAAAGCTCATAGAACAGTGCTTACTTAGCATGTAAGTCCTACAGACATGTGTGCTATTGGTATTATTCATGCAAGAAAGAATAATATGAGCTGTATTCCACTAGGATTGTGTAAAGGCTGAAACTGATAGGCATTCAGTAAAAACACTAAAAGCATGAAGAGAGAATTTAGCAGAAAACACTACTGCTTAAAACTCAAGCTTGATCTCAAACTTACACATGGAAGTTCAGGACTAGTTTAGCAAAGGGAAAGATGAGTATGATTTGGAGTATAAGATCAGGAGTTTTTGACACTTCAATAAAATTCCTAAAATGAATAAACCTGTCGCCCTGTTGTAAAGAAAAATACATCATGGGTATTATTTCATTTGTTCATTTTTAAGAAGAACTCACTGAGTGTCACTATGTGCTGGTCACTGAGATGGAAAGATGGACAAAATGGCCTCAGTCTGCACTGGACTCATTCACAACCTCGTAATAGTTACCATTCATTATTTGAGTATATGGGCCACGCATTGTGCTAAGTGCATTAAACACATTTCATTTAATCCATAATTACAGTGACCCCATGGATTAGGTATACTAGGTCCCCCATTTCCAAAATTAGGAACAAAGATTCAGAAAGAAGAATGTCCAAGGCCACACACTAAGTTGCAGAATTTGGTTTCAGACGCAAGTCAATCTGAATTTGAGGCCCATGCTATCAACACAGATGTCCCTCTACAAACAAATACAGCTCACTGAGAAGTGTAATTGTGGTATCTTGTAAAAAGTATTCTGTGGGAATACAGGCAGTGAGTGACAGACTCAGCCTGAGGAATAGGGGTTTGGACAAAGTAGGTGCCACATTCAAGTAATATTTGAGCTGAGTCGAAAGGATGGATGGAACTTTTCAAGTGGAGGAGGGGAGAAGAATTTTCTGGGTAGAAAGAACTGCATATAAAGATAGAGGTACTTGAAAGAATAGAATGTGCATCAGAGAGACTAATGCTTGAACTATGATCCAAAAGATGAATAAAAATCAAGAGAAGAGGAGTTGGGACAAGTATTCTAAGCAGAGGGAACAGCATGAGAAAAGTTTCATTGCTAAGATGGAGTGATAAGAGAGGAGCTACAGGAAGAGTGTTGCTTAAGATGATTTTAGGAGGTACGCTGGTCTTTTTGGTGAGGCCATAGGAGTCCACTTTGATCAGTAAAAGCCTCTGATGGGTTGTAGACTACTTATGACAGTCACACTACCTAAATCAATCTGACAGTTGTATTTATTACAGATGGATATTGTATGTAAATGAAAGAATTTTCTCAAACCTTAGATGTTTCTGAAAAGATGCCTACTTAGGCAAATCTTGTATAAATGTTTGGGCTCCATAGTTGTTTTTAACATTCTGTTCGGGGTAGATGGCTCTAACCAGCATAAAGATGACAAAACTGATAGAAGTGAACAATTATAATATAGTAAACAATGTACTGTTTCCAGGATTGTGAGAAAGAATCTATTTGTTTTCTTTTTATATTGCATGTAATTTTTTTCCTGTCTCATTGAGAAAGATTTCCAACAGCTGAGAAAACCATAGCATAGCTACCGAGTTGTCTTCCCAGGTGAGTGATGGCTAGAACAGTCTTATTCTTGTGGGTGAAGGTGACTGTGATTTAAGAAAACTGAAAAAGAAAAAGCTTCATTTCAGAGAAATGCCCATGCTGAACTCAGGTGACTCACGATGGAGAAATGGTCAGCTAAGCAATAGCCATGACTATAAGAGTTTAAGTTACAAAGAAGACTGGTTTAAAATAAGTGACCGAAGGTTGGCAACAAACAGACCAGGGCCGACCGATGACAGCAGTCTTCCTGCAGCCATGCTTGTCAGCCTGCCACGCTGCATTCTCACATTCCGGGAGAGTCGCCTCCCAGCTGCCAGGGCCCTCCACGTTTCCACTCCCTTCCACCCTGTGGCTTGGAAGGGATGGAGTTTGAAAGGGGTTTTTTGGTTACTTCCCCTCACTGTAACTCAGTAGAAATGATACAAGGATGAAAGCCCCCTTTGTTATTTCTCTAACCTAGAAGTTGATCTAATTCATGAGGAAACTATCCAGCCACAGATTAGCACATGAAGAGTAGATCTGACCTAGGGAAATAAAACTTTTGCAAAGAAGGAATATATTAATGAACATGGACAATGGACCTTTACTTTATACCACTATACCTGTACATGTATTTCACTGGTTCATTACACATTATGTGCTTACTCTGATAGACCCTTGTCATACAAAGGCAAAAAGACCAACATACATGCAAACAGCGATAAAGTAGCTGAATAGAGGTATCCAAAGATGTTAGGTCCTAATCCCTGGACAGATGTGTTAAATTAAGGATTTTGAGATGGCAAGATTATCCTGGATTATCCAGGTGGGCTGTCAAGGCAAGTGTCTTTGCAAGAGAGAGGCAGAAGAGACTTGATGTAGGTATGAGGCAGCAGCAGTGTTATTAGGGTGGCAAAGATTGGAGTGATGTGGCCACAGCCCCGGGGAGGTGGACAGCCACCAGAATCTGGAGGAATCCAGGACCAGATTCCCTTCAGAGCCTCCTGAGGGAGTGTGACCCTGCTACAACTTAATTTCAGCCCAGGGATAACTGAGTTCAGACTTTTAGCCTCCAGAACCATGGAAGAATTAGTTCTTGTTTTAGGCCATCTAGTTTGTGGTAATTTGTCACAGCAACAGTAAGCTAATGCACATTATAACAGAACAACAATTTTAGTTGTAGGATTGACAGAGTACAATAGAAAGGCTTCACAGAGGACCCAACAGTTTAGCTTTTTCTGGAAGGAAGACAAGATTTTTAAGAAATTTAACTTCTCTATTGAAGTATAGTTGATATAGTTGATATACAGTATTATATTGGTTTCAAATATAAAGCATAGTGATTTAACGGTTGTATATGTTATTAAATGCTCACCCCCAACTAGTGTAGTCACTATCTGTCAACATAGAAAGATGTTACAGGACCATTGACTATATTCTCTATGCTGTACATTCATCCACACGACTAATTTACATTATGAATGACATTTCGTGCCTCTTAATCCCCTTGACCTATTTTACCCATCTACTCAATCCCCTTTCTCATAGTAACCACCAGTCACTCCTCGGTGTCTATGAGTCTATTGCTGTTTTTTCCCTTTTGTTTTGTTTTGTTTTTAGATTCCACATAAAAGTGAAATCATATGGTATTTGTCTTTCTCCACCTGGCTTATTTCACTTAGCATATAATACCCTCTAGGTCCATCCATGTTATTACAAATGGCAGGATTATTTCTTTTTATGACTGAATAATACTGTGTATGTGTGTGTGTGTGTGTATACACCACATCTTTATTGATTCATCTATAGAAAAGATACTTTTGTTACTTACATATCTTGGCTATTGTAAATAATATGGCAGTAAATGTAGGGGTGCATATATCTTTTCAAATCAGAGATTCTGTTTTGTTCGGGTAAATTCCTAGAAGTGGAATTACTGGGTCCACTGTTGTACGGTATTTCTGTTTTTAGTTTATTGAGGAAACTTCATACTGCTTTCTATAGTGGCTGCACTAATTTTACCCCCAACAGTGTAGGAGGGTTCCCTTTCCTCCACATCCTCACCAACACTTGTTATTTCTTGAGGAAGATTAAAGATTGACCAAGGGAAAAAGGGGCCTCCAAAATGGGTTGAAGAAGCTAAAGGTATAAATTCACTAGGGTTAGGGAGAACTTGACAATCTGGGGAAGTATTTTTCTTTTATTTAGCAAACACTTCCATAGCTCTTACTGTGTATAAAGCGTATGTTTAAGATACATTCTCCCTTAATCTTCAACAACATTTTTTAGATGAAGACACTGAATCACTGTAGTTAATAACTCGTCCAGGTGGACAGTGGGGTTAGATGTGTGGCCCTCAGCCTCTATGCTATGCTACCTTACTGTTCAGCTCCAGCCCCAGCTTCAAGATCAAGAAGGGGATGTCAGGTGTAGTTGGACCAGCAGGAGTGGGCCACATGATGTAGGTCATGTGCAAAAGAGTTAGATATACTGTATGGATACAGCGGAGCCAGAGGGGAATTTGGCTGACATGGCTGTTGCTTTAGAAAGGTCATTTTCAGGATGAATTACAGGGCACTGAGGTAAGAGTGAGGGAAAGAAGGAATCTAATGCAATAGATAGACCAGAGGAGAGAGGCTGCTGGCATGACAAGGGCTGTGACAGTGGTGAAGAGGAGGTATATGAATCTGAAAAACTTTTAATTAACAGGACCTGGCAATTGAGTACATGAAGGGAAAGGAGAAGGGGGAAGATAAGCTGTGGAAAAATATGTCCAGGGATGTTACCAAACTGAATCAAGCTATTTGCCCGCTTGCATTGGAAAGCAAAACACCAAAGCATTGGTCTTTTGCAAAGAGAAAGTTTTATTCCAAGGTGACAGCAAGGAGATGGGAAGCTAGCTCAAATTTGCCTCTAGCTCAGATGGGGTGCAAGATTTATGCAGGTGTATGCCTATTCAGCAGGGACCGACATAATGAACAAAGCTGGGGAGGGATTTTCTTATGTGCCTGTGGAGCAAAACATACATTGCATGTTCAAAAAATGGTGGCTAAACCTTGCCCAGAGGCAGAGATTTTAGTATGGTAGTGAAGGAAAGGTGACCAGAGGCCATCTGAAACTGTTTTTACACAAGTCTCCAGTCCAGTTGGTCTGTGAACAGTTGCAGCTTCCCACAGCTCCCCGAATTCCTACTGTCTTGGAAAAAAGAAAAATCCTTGACAGATTTTGTTACTATTATTCATTTTGGTGTCCTCAGCCTAGAGTTTCAGTGACAGCTAACATCACCTCCATCCAAACCCTCAAATTCATTTCTTCCCACCTCTGCCCTGGTGTTGTATTCCACAAATAAGATCTTGTTATTTCTTCCTTCACTATAGTTTTTGCTTAAACTCCCTTCATGTTTTATTCTTACGCCACTCAGTCCTGATGACTACATGTGTGAGTTATTTTAAGAGCAAGTGATATTTTAAGATAGCCTAAGATCCAGAGAATCCATCTTTGCATTTCCTCTCACAGCTCTTAGCATTACCCTTCCGCCCCCATTCAGTTGGTGGCCTTGACTCTGGGAAGAAATGGTATTGCAGAGTAGGGGGAAAAGACTCTTGGGTTTCAGGAACTTAGGGTCTAAGGAGACTTAGGTCTCCAATAACAGCAAATTCGTGTTGGTACAGGAGCAAGAACTCCCTGTACCCAGAAAGATTCTCCTTTTAGGGTAGGGGTAAGAGGGAGAATTGGAAGGAAAGCTTGAGGGAAATTGGGGTGCTTATCTGAGACAGGAGTGTGCACCTTAGTTTTCTTCTAGGCTGAGCACTGGAGGAGTGGAGTAAAAAAGAAACCCATAGGTTTGGGGGATTCAAATATAACCTATGTACTAGGGTCATGTAGCCCCCCAAACTCCCTGAGTACTAGAAATGGGTAAGTAGAAATGACTGAGATGTCAGACTGGTAATGTTTTTGATGTAGCTCCTAGACTTTATTATGCCATATCCCAAGAATGAATAAAAATTCTAGAGGGTGAATCTATGAAGAGTTTCAAGATCAGAATCTTTATTCTGGAATAGTTAAAAACAATTATACACAATTGTTTTTTATATAATTACAAAAAATAAACAAAAAAATGGAGTGAGAATTTTGTTGTTGTTTAGAGGGCTGTATATTGTTATTTTCCTAATCCTGGAATCAGATTCATTCATTGGCTTGGAATGCCTATGAAACCATATGGTCCAAGGCACCCATGTAATGCTGTCTCATTGGCAAGCAAAGGTATAGACTCAAACAGAAATAAACCTCTGCTTCCAGGCTCAAGTGCAGCAGAGCATTCCTAATGCATAACTTCCAGGCCCACCAGCATTTCAGCCACGAAGCAACATTTTTACTAGAGGCAGAGTTATCTCAAAAGAAGAAACTAATTATATTAGTGGGAGGAGTAAAAGCCAGAGAAAAGTAAATAAATAACTATTTGAAAGTCAGATCTATCAACTCTTAAACTACCAGCCACTTTCTTTTGTATTTGAAAGGAAAAAGGAAGAAAGAAAAAAAAGCTTAAGCTGAATTTGTCCTCAAGACCCTTTACAATTTGTCCTCACGATCCAGGAAATATAGTTCTAACTAGATGCTAAAAATCGAATAACAAGGCAACGAAGGCCCAAGAAAAGGCCCCATTACTGACATATTTGGTTCTCATCCAAACTTGTCAGCTTTTTTCTTTACCTCTGGAAAGTCTCACTACTTTTTCTTCCCATTAAAAAAAAAAGTGCTACATGGAACAAAGTTCAGAGGTCTTGCAAATTTCCATTTTGTTGAGAACTGTTAACTTTCTTGTTTTGGAGGGAGGCACTGTCCTCTGGTGACTGGAGAAGGGAGGCTGGGTGCATATTTTGACTTTGTTACCAAAGGCTGGTGACCTTGACCATTTCTCTGGAAGCCATATTTCCTGTGCTTAGTGCTCGCTTTAAATCCCCTGCTGATTTCCTAGGAGGGCAGACAAGTTCCAAAGAAAGCAGAAATGTGTTGTGGTATTTAAAGCCTTAAAGCCTTGTTCTACCTGTCTTATTGGTTAATCTTTACACAGAATTTGACTACATCAGTATAGTTTATTTCCTTCATTAGAGGGAAAAACATACAGGAGTGCAAAAGTCAATAGCTGTGAAATTAAGAAGAATCCATGCAAAAGCTGAAAATAGTGAACGTTCATCATTTTAACTGCAAGCTAGTACAACACTTAAAAAAAAAATCTTTGGTTTAGTTTTCTTTCCTAATAAGGGTTACCATTTAGTAACATTAAATGTTCATTATTTGGAAAATCACTCCCAAATAAAATTTAAGGTAAATACAGTATATTTTCATAAGCTGGAAAGAGAGGATTTGTTACTTTGCTTGATAACAAATTAATTTGTTTAAAGATATGACTATAGCATCTCACTACGCTGATGGACAGTGACTGTAATGGGGTTGGTGGGGGGGACCTGATGAAGGAGGTAGTTTAATAACCATAATATTGCACATGTAATTGTAGATTAATGATACCAAAATAAATTATTAAAAAAAAGATATGAATGACACTATCTTTAGATACAGCTAATGTAAGACCCAAATAATTTTTGAACAATTTTGGAAGGTACACACAGGTCAAAACAAATATTTTATCTGAATATATTCTAAAGACTACATTTTATGAACTTTTAAATATTCAGGCATTTATTTCACTGACTTGTATTTATGGAATATTAGCACTTCAAAAGCAGCTGATGAAATTTACATATTTTTCTTGCATCTCTTGTTAGTTTTCCTTCACCACAAGTTACATCTCTGTTTTTTCTCATCTTCACAATTTTGTAAATTGGAATCGTAAAAGTTGAAAATGGAAAAAAAAATAGATAAAGTGGAATAAAGGAAAATGATTAAGTGTGGCTCTCAGAGTCAAAGGATCAACACATTTAAGGCCTTGTGCATCCTTTCCTTATTCAATCATTTACTCTTTTAACACTGCAAAATTCTTTCTTGCCTGATATACAGAGGAGCCAAAGTTAAGTTAGACCCACATCTTGTCTCCCAGGACTTTAGAATCCAACAGAGGAAACATAACATATACTTAGAAAGCTATAAAAATCTAGAATGTAGGAGTTTTGTCTGTTTTGCTCACTGCTATAGCCCCAGGTAGTGCCTGACACAAGGTGGGGCTCAATAAATATTCATTGGATGAAGTTTGAGCCGTCTAAGAACTGTAACCAAGGTGAAATCGGTAATAGGAGGGACTGGTATTTTCCAGCATCTTTGATGTTATATACGTAACTTACAGATAATTAAGCCGACAGGTCATGAATCTCCTGTGCATTGCTGTTTTTCAAACCCATCCACTGCTCTTCCATCCTCCTCAAGTAAGATCATGGATGCATTAAGTTAATGAACACATTGCTTAACACACTGGCCTCAGGGAAGTGAGCATGTGTGTGGGGACAAATATACAAGATGCTTTTAGATAGCAGAATGATTCGATATGTACACTGGCCCATCAAACCTCTAACTTCATAGGTATCATAGCCCAGGAGGGAGACCTAAAGGAGAAACATTAAGTAAACAACAGAGGTGGTATGCAAATATGAAAATTATAAAGACAACATGAATGACTAGAGTTTGGGAAATAGGAAGGAAGATGATTAAGGTCATTTAGTTTTACTGTTTTATTATTTAAATTAACTTAAAAAATTTGCTCTCTGCCAATCTAAATAATTTCAAACCTAGTTCACTTTCTTAAATCCTCTGAATGTTTCTCAACAAGTCTCTGAATAGTTGACTAAATATACATAGCGTCTGTCTTGGGTGTTTTGTTTTATTTTGGTTTTTACAGGGACTTCTTTATGAAGTAATTATGACTCTTAAAAAGTGGTGCTACTGCTAAAGGTTTCGTCAGTAGGAAAACAAAATGAGATAAATACAATGTAATATCTACAGTTACAAAGATAAACTGACTTATCTTAAAGGCCTTTTTTAAAAAAGATAAGACATTAGGACCTATTCAAGGTTAGACAATCTTTGCTTTTTAAATGGTGGAGGCTGTCAAAGGTAGTCTTTCTAATATTCTAGGCAAAATAAACATTGTCAATCATCTGTGGATCCCACCACCACTGAAATAAAGTATACTATTTTCTGAAATTTAGAAGTATGAATGTTAAGGATGGCGGTACAGTGCCATTACAAAGTCTACTTGGAATTATTCCTTAATGCAGATTGTTGAGTCTTCAAATAACCTTATGCAAAATATTCAGAATCATGACACCTCGATTTCCTTTAGTTCTCGGTCACACATCGGTGCGTGTCAACATCATTTAATACACTCAACTACTATGGCTCAAGAAACAAGGCCTTATGCAGTGGAAACTATCATTACTTTGAAGGCATTTTAAAAATTCATTTCTGTCCTTTGAAGAATTTCAGTATTTTTGAAAAAGGTATTAGGCATCTTTGATGCCAGCATTATTAACATTACCATTTTAAGCAAGCCTTTACTAATGTAGTTTTATTGGATTACATTTTGTTAATCTCTTTCCATAACATTAAATAACTTCTACATCACTTCAGTGAAATCATATTGTGATGTTGTATAATGTACTGTAATCTATTTAACTAGTTCCTTGTTGTTTATCTAAAGCTTAGTTCCATTTTTTTCCTATTATAGTGTTGACATGAGCATCTTTGTCAAGTTAAATATTTCTTTACATTCTTGAATAATTCCTTAGTATAAACCCTGAAAGTATAGTTGCTAGGAAAACTGTATACAAATTTATAAGGCTTTTGATACATTATACAGAACTTATATAAAAATGTATGTTTGTTTGCATATTTATTACAATGTTTACAGTCCCCGGAGAGGTTAGAAAAATAATTTAACTCCTTGCACAGCACTCCTTACACCTCATTTAATTTCCCAAACCCTCACTATTGCCAAGATGAGACATCTTAGAAGAAATCAGCAAACTTCGGCTCTTAAACGGATCCTAGATACCATCTTATTCTAGAGTTGAAGAACTGAGACTGAAGCCTCAACACATCTGTTCACAGTCACGACTAACAAGGAGCAGAACCAATCTAATCCTGGCCCCAGCTGTTCTTGTCTTCTCCCAAGATGCTCAGAGAAGTTGAAGTTGCTCTTTGGATATTCAAGTAACACTTGAGAATTTGGGTTCAAGGAAGTTAAATAGACTCTAATGTGTAAGTTTCACCATTAATTTTGTTATAGCTGATATTAACAAGACAGATTTTTAAAAAATCATTTTGCCATTAAAATGTTCAGCTCAGAAAAGCTTTCTGGTTTATTATCTGTAATTTAATATCAATAGCCACCAAGTGCTGTGTGATTCCACTCAAAGCTGATTATATTTATTACCTAATAATCAAAATAGCTATATTGCTTTTTCTAAGACATGTTCATTATAAAAACAATAATAAGCAATAATAAAAAGATGAAATGCAAAGTGAAAGTCATGTGTAATTGCACCAACCAAAGATAATTACCCCAAACTTTTGGTATATATCTTTTATCGTCTTTTACATATTTATACTTTATGTGATCTATCTAGAGAGAGAGCATGCAAAATATCATACTGTTATATAATCTTTTTCCAACATGCCATTGACACTTTTTACGGTTAATAAATATTGATCTATATCATAATTTGTGATGTCCACATGGTCTTTTATTGTACCATAATTCATTTAACCAACCTCTAATTGATGGACATTAGGATTGTTTAGAGTTTTTAACTAGTCTAAACAATGCAGTGATAAGTAATCTTTTAAATAGTTGTTTAAATATATCTAACAAGTAAATTGCTTTTCTTTTGGGCAATGTTACGTGTAGTTTTATATCCTAGAGATTCACAATGCATTTTCAAGCAAATATTTATTGAACAACTACCAGCTGTGTTAGTGCTGAGATTAATTGAAAATTCTTACAGTAAATTCTAAACTTAAAAAATGTAAGGTTTCTGTGGAGAAACAAAAATTCCTGTGGCCAGGATTCTCACCTGGCCCTGGTTTGCTAGCTCACTACACAGGTGTGGGCAATACTTTGTTTTTGACTCTATATAAAGAGCTCTGCCCAGTGCTGTGGGTGATACGGTGGCACGATTGCAACACTGTAAGACAGCAGAGCAGATGCTGGAGTGGTGGCAGTGCCGAGGACAGAGGCCCAGAGGCAGAGATCAGCTGGCTGTACGCAGACTAGCTCTGAGTGGATGGGATTCCAGTGATTGACCTGCCACCATGGAAATAAAGTTGGGTATAAACCCTTTCACCCCAAGAACGTTCTACTGTCATTTATTTGGTCACGCTGAATCCATAGTGAACTTGCCCAGGGCTGAAACCCATTGGCAAGACAATTGGCGACAGTCGGCAGGGTTCATTGGTGACCAAGGAAAAAGAACAGACTGCCCTCATGGGAGGAGTGTTTCAGCAGGCTGCACCTATGGATGGGGAGACATTCGAGTGTCTCCTGTGGACATGTGGTACTATGAAGAGGTAGAGGACTGGGGTCCACCCCAAGAGAAAGCTGACTGAAATGGTGTCACTACAAAGTGCTGTGGTTCGAGAAGGAGCAGCACGCAGGCTGCCGGGTGCTCTGGGGCAAGAGAAGGATGTAGTGGAGCTGTCAGCCCCAGAAATGAAGGAGTTGATGAACAGGTGGGGGTGGAGGCCCTGCTAGTGCCCGAGGCATCAGTCCCTCCTCGGTTGAGACCCTACCTGGTTGAAAGCTGGTGGAAAGCCGGAAGGACTCAGCAGGTTCTTTCAGGAGAGATGCAGCCCCCTCCTCAGGTTATAGAGCACTCCATGCTCTGCTTCTATCCTCAGGCTCAAGCACAAAAGGAAATACGGTCTGTTTCTCGAAGGAAGAATTTAAAGGGTGCCATGAAGGTCGCGAGGACCCAGATGTGGGTTGGTTTGAAAAGGCAGGAGCAGACAGAAAGAAATTGGACTGGAGCTGTGGCAATTGAGACTGGAGCAGCGGTTCCGGCTGCTGAGGATGAAGCAGAAGGCAGAGATAAAGCAACAAGATCGGCCTGTGTGTCTGCAGGACTTTTTGCTGGAGAGGCTGGAGAAGGTGGGTATTGTAAGGCCCACCCATGGTCTTTTTGGTTAACTCATTTGAGAAGAACTGGTTTGAATACAGCCAGGATGACCACTTGGTGGCAATGGATCTCCTCAGGCTTGAGGGTTATTATAATTTGTTAGAACTGGTTTGAATATGCAATGGATCTCCTAAGGTTTGAGGGTTATTGTAATTTGTTGTAATTTTTGTTATTTGTATATTGTGGTAGCCTCTTTTATTATGGAATTTGGTTACAATGCTCCAGCTTCTCTCACAGGGACCATTGCAGAGGATTGAGGGCCCATAGATTGAGAGGAGAGAATCCTGGAGGGGTGGAGTGTGGATAAGATGAAAGTTCCTGTGGCCAGGATTCTCACCTGGCCCTGGTTGGCTAGCTCACTACACAGGTGTGGGCAATACGTTGTTATTGACTCTATTGTATAAAGAGCTCTGTCCAGTGCTCTGGGCTACATGGTGTCATGGCTGCAAGATTGCAAGAGAGCAGAGCAGAGGCTGGAGTGGTGGCAGCACCGAGGACAGAGGCCCAGAGGACAGCTGTGCAGGCAGAGAGGCCCAGAAGCAGAGACCTGCTTGCTGCATGCAGACTTGCTCTGAGTGGATGGGATTTTAGTAATTGACCTGCCACCATGGAAATAAAGTTGGGTATAAACCTTTCACCCCAAGAACGTTCTACTGTCAAGTCTGTGGACACACTGAATCCATAGTGAAGTTGCCCAGGGCTGAAACTCATTGGCAAGACAGTTTCCCAAACATTTTTTTAAAATCCTGGAGCCCTTCCATCCTCATTTTTTTGAAAAAAAATCTACTAGTGTTGCACTAGTCTTATCTAGAGCGAAGGTTGGAAAATGCTAACCTTGTCTGTCTTGTTGAAAATTATTAAGTGCCTGTACCTACCTGTTGCTTTTTCAGGGACTGAAAATATCTCAGGAATTATGTAGAGGAAGATATGTTTTAGGCATTTCAGAAGAACACATCTTTGATCTAAGTGGCCAGATTAACTTCCAGAGTAAGTAGTATTTTGGTGTGAATATTTTGGTGAAACGCTGGAGTTTTGTTTTATTTTTCAAATAGTATTCATATCAACATATCAAAAAGGATTCTTGAACATAAAAGGAGAATATGGGCTGTAAAGTCATTTTGGGCTCAGCAGTGGATTTGTTGAGGGAGAGGCGTGAATTTGCATGGGGAAAGAAAAGTGTGGAGAACATCAGAGAGGTGGAATTATTAAAGGGAATTAAGGATAGAGGTTTTGAAGATTGTATAGCAATATGTGAAATAATTAAAATAAAATATTTGGTAGAAAAAGGATACAAAACACATTCATAATATGTAAAAACCAATATGAAAGAAAACTGGGGGAGGAGAGGAGGTGGGGAATCGAATAAAATCATAGCATTTGGGTTGGGGTGCTTTTTCCCTCATCTCTAATTGTCGTTTTCATTTTTATTTTTAAAATATATAACAAAATTGAAAAGAGAAGAAATACTAAAGGATCAGACAAAATTAGAAGAGAGGCTTATGGAGGAGGAGGAAGATAGTGGTTGAGTCGAACAAAGGCAACAAATAGATTAAAGAGAAACAGGGTAGAAGAGAGAACATTCCGTTTGTCCTCGAGGAGATCATTAATGGCTCAAGTGCTGTGAAGTGGACAAAAGCCAGTCTGTAGTGGGGTCAGATGAGAGAACCAGAGAAGAATAATTTTTTTTTTAGGACCTGGGATCATAATAATTCACTTAAAGGTTCCCCCCAGCCACTATTACTTTAGTTCTGGTTTTATCACATTGGGATTTTGCCTATATCAGTTTTTTCCAGGAGGTGATAAATGAAAACCTTAAAAAAAGAAATCCTGTGAGTAAGTTTCTTTGCCCTTACATTTGAACTGAATAATAAAGAAACGGTTAATTCTTTCTGAGCTGAGCTAGAAATGCTACCATATAGAAATCTTAATAATATACTCTGTGCATGCCATTTAAAAACAGAAGAACTTGGTCACCCAAGGTCATTTCAGATGCCTTTTTTTCTAAGCGATTTGTGTATATTTTATCCATAAAAGACAAATTATTATGAAAGGACATGAAATATAGGTTTAAGAAACCTAAAGAACAAAGTGCATTCTTTGCTCTTTGAATTTCTTAAAATTAAGTTCTTAAGACTCCTGCAGCTTACCTTCAAACAAGCAACCTTGAAACTACTCCACAAGACCTGGTTAAAGGACAAACCAAAGAGTTTTCACTTATAAAAAAAAATAGCACATGGGAGGGAGAACGTTCAAGTCTTCCAGTATCTATACTTATTAACTGAATTGAATGCCTGCGGTGAGTCTCCTGGGAGCACACGGTAGCAGCCTCTTTATATTACAGCTCAGCCAGAAGCATTTATTCCCTTGTAATTAAGGCCAAGGGCGCAACCAGTGATGCGAATGGAAGCAATTATGTGGATTATTCAGTTCCCTCTCTGTTTCTCAGGAGTTTATATGTTTGTGGCTTTATGTTTGTTTGAAGTTCTTGCATAGCCCTGGATTCTCTGGGTCCTTGAGGTCCAGCCTCGGATTATAACAATAGCTAATACTTATACAGTACTTACTATATGCCAGAGACTGTTCAGGGTGTCTTTAGATATAATATCTTCATCCTTTCGAAACTCTGGGGGGGGTTAAACATGAAGTACAAAGACCCCTGAGATGGGGTTCAAATGCAAGGACCTCGTCCCTGAAGTGGTCCTAGGAGTGGCATGTATGCGCTGGGGTAGTAGGAAAGGGAAAGGAAGTTGAGCGGAAGAAGGGTGCATCGCAGGCCCCAGTTCCCCGGGGGGCAGCTTCGGCCAGTGCCACAGGGCACTCTGGGGTGTAGGCTAGGAAAGGAAGTGTGGCTCCCACCTTGCTGCAGTTATTGCTTAACAACCAAAGGGTGGCAAGGAAGGCGTGTGTTATGTGGTGGTGGCGGTGGGGAGTCTATGAAGGAAAAGCATCAGGTGCTTGCTGAAGGGGGTGGGACAGAAACTTACGCTGGCTACTATAGATAAGTACTGTTCTCTCCGTGTGACAGTGGAGGCCACCAAGTCTTGCCCAAGATCTCAAATCTCCTAAGTGAAGCAGCTGGGATTTGAAATCCTGCAGTTTGATTCCAAGAGCAATGTGATCAAACCATTATGTCATAAGGGAAAGATTATAGCTTTACAGTGAGCTATGGTATTATCAGTGTTCTACAGCTTCACAATGGGCTATGTAGCACAAGCTGTTTTGATTGTATTGGGTTTCTAAAAATGTTGAAGTATGTCTGAGGAGGAATCCATTAATAATTTGTTGAATTAAGCCTCAGATACCCTAGCTCCCAAGCCTAAGGAAAACTTAGGGCACAGACTGAAAAATTAGACAGTTGGTGTTCTTCAAAGAATGCTTTGCTTCAAACCCACTCTGGCCATTGGAATCTGCCCAGCTCTCACAGAACTATGTAAAAAGTGATTGCACAAGTCTTTCTTAACAAGATGTATTCACACAGATCCTGTTTTTACATTAAGATGTCCATTTAAAATGCTGACCTGATCTTTTTCCTGCTCATCCTCCTCCTAATTTCCTATATTTTAAACAGTTTATTTTCTTCTCCAAGTAAAGTGATTTTTTTTTTTGGTGGAACACTGTTGTCTGAAACATTTAAGATTTTCTTAAAACTTTAACGGAAGTTACTTTTATTTACTAAAGGAATTGTCTTTATTTTTAAAGACAATTTACATGTTTTAAAGAAAGAAGTATGTATATAATACTAGTCTATCTTCTTCCACTTGGTAAAAAGTGGCTTGGGAAAAGTAGAAGTTGTACAGTTACTTCCTGTGTGTTTTGGGTGATGGGGAAAATGCTCCTTTTTTTACTGATACCTGTGGAAGATAGTGCTCTGGGGGTGTGCTGGACTCTAGCCTGTTGTGCACCACGATTGTTGAGCGAGGGAGGGAAAGGCTTGAATGCTTGAAAGATTCTGGGATCCTAGATAATAAAAGCTAACACTTCTATGGTGTTTATTATGTACAAGGGACCATTAGAAGAATTTTACATATATTGACTCCTTAAATTAGCCTAACAACTCTGTAAGATAGGTACTATTATCTCCATTTTACAGAAGAGGAAACTGAGGCACAGAGATGAAATAACTGGTTCAAGATCACACAGCTGGTTAGTTGTGGAGCTGGGATTTGAGTCCAGGATATCTACTTTCAGATTCCATTCTCCTACCCATTACCCTGCATGCTCGTCTGAACTGTAGAGAATGTGCTAATAGTGTTGCCAATAATGTTTTATCTCTGAATGCTCTGCAATGTGTTTTTAAAGAGACCTCTATTTTAACTTGGTAACAGCTAAGCTATAGGAGAAAACTTAAGTTCTGATAATTAGAAAAACTTACAAAAGGTCTTAGAGTCAATGTGAAATAGGACCCCCTTATACATGTTTGGAAACTTTAAAGACAAATAGATGGCAGCCGGGCACATGAGCTCTCGGTTCTGCATGGAAAAGATGGTTCTCCATACCCATGGGGAGCTGGCACTGGCAGCAATTATATCACAGAGTCACTCTCAGCATGCAGCTGCTTGCTAAGAATTAAACTGCTGGAACCAGATCTAGTGAGCTTCATGTTACCATGGTTTGTATGAGGCGTGCACATTAGTGTGATATATTTAGCCTTCAGAAGCAGTTAAATTTCAAATTAGCTTTCTCACCAAAAAGATAGTGTATGTTGGTATTACTTGTGGTTATTTGCTTCATTTCCCCCAGTAAACAGTCGCACACCTATTCTGTGACTAAGGCTGACCTTCCTACCTGGGTTGTGATTTAGGGACAGGAGGGACTCACAGGGGTTCACTTGCTGCCCTCTAGGGGTGAGTGAGATCAAGACAGATTATCTCTGAACCTTTCCTGTGGGTTGCAGGGAGATACTGCCCTTACTCTTCTTCTAGAAACTCCCATAAATGACATTTGTCAAAGGGGGATGAGGTGAAAACATTCTGAACTTCCAAAAACAATAATGGGATTTAATTAAAATTCCAAGCCAGGCCTTTTATAGTTACTCTGTGTTCAGAGAAGATAAAAGTTTTGGTCCTGTGTTTCTCGAACAATCCCCCCTTCACCTCAGCCACTAGATAGAAATTTGTCAAGGTTGTTTTAAAACTATAAGTAGAGCTAACACAATGCATTTGCCACATGCAGGGTGCGATTCTAAGTGCTTCCTATATACTAACCTATTTATATACATACTAATCTACACAACAGTACTGTGAGATGGCAAGTCTGATCATCTCATAAATAGGGGAGGCAAAAAAGCTGTGACATATTTCTCACAGTACATGAGTGATAGAACTGGATTTGAACCCAAATGTGTTGCCTTCATGGATTAACCTTGTAACCACTTCACTGCACAGCCTCTTTTATAGCTATGAAAGCAACATCAGAAGCCTAATTTAATGGAGAGTTTTGGCTAAGAATCTTTGACTGAAATCTAACAGTGAAAAAATGACTGGCTTGGACACTTCAAAAATGTCAATAACATGATAGACAAGGAGAAAGAGAAGAAGGAGGGAGGGAAAAAAGAGAGAAAGGACTGACTATTCCAGAGAAATGGCAATGAAATACAATGCCTCGTCCATGATTATACCCCAAGTATAAGAAACAAAACTATGGACAACTTTATTGGGAAATTGAGGATATTTGAATATGACTATATTGGATAGTATTATTCGTGTTAAATTTCTTGCATATGATCCTTTTATTGTGGTGATATAGGAATATGTCCTTATTCTTAAATGATACTTGATGAAGTATTTAGGGGTGAAATGTCATGCTACCAGCTAATTACTAACAAACAGTTCAGCAAAAATATACATGCGAAAGAGAAATCAAATGCAGCAAATTATTCAAAACTGGCAACACTAAGTAAAGGGTATATGATGTTCATCATAGTACTTCTTAAACTTTTTTGTAGGTTTGGAATATTTAAAGTAAAAATTAGATGGAAAATAAGCTTTAAGTCAAAATAGGAGCCAGCCAAGGATATAGCCAGTATCTGCCAGGACTATCCCAAGTCAGGTCAAATGAGAGAAGTGTGTTGGGGTTGGAATCAACAGGCAAGCTTTGAAATCTGTAAATATGCGTTATGTGAGGGTGTGTGAGACGTTAGAGCTTATGTATTAATGTTTTTCCATTAGTACTAGGTATTACATGCATCAGGATGTATTTTCAAAAAATGCATTTCTGCCCAGTGGAAAATAAGTAAAACAGGTTATAAAGTCCTTTAAACCAGGTCTAAAACTAAAAAATGTCTGATTTCAGCCTTAGAATTATTCCAATTTTGAAATCAGCAAATAAGGCACCTAGTAGACCATCTCTCCTATTTATTTATTCAGGAGACATGCACTGAGTGTTCACTATGTTTCAGGCACTCATCAGTGTGTCTGAGACACACGAGTGCACGAACCAAGGTCCCTGAATGCATAGTGCTTATCTTCTGGGAGAGAGAGATGAGTAAACATGATAAACAATAATATAAACAATAAGCATGGTAAATAAAGCATAGAGAATGTTCGAAAGTGATCATTGCCACAGGAAAGTAGAAAAATAGAGCAGCATGGCAAGGCATTGGGACAGATAGTTGTGGAGGAAGAAAGTTTGTGACTTGAAATAGTATCCCCAGGGTAGGTTTCATTCAGCTATGACCTCATGTTGATCTGGAAGGAAAGTGGAAGAGAGTGAAGAAAGGCTGAAGGGTGAGGGCATGCCCAGTGTGGCAAGGGCTGACAGGTAAAGGGGGAGAGAGTAGAAGGCCATGAACTCAGAGAGGAAATAGAGGACCGGTTCGTAGAGGTCATTATGAAGGCATTGATTTTTTTTATACTGAGTAAAAATAGAAAGCCATTGGATGATTTTGATTAGAGGAATGATTATAGTCTGACATAATATTGAAAAGGATCAATTTTTTAGGGAGACAAGGTGGGAGCAGGATCCCCAATTAGGAAGCTATCATGATAATCTCGACAAGAGAAGAGAGTGACTGACTCAGCATGGGCTGGTAGAATTGGTGGTGGAGAGATGTGATCTGATCAGATTCTGGGTATGATCTGATGATAGAGCCAACAGGAAGGATCACCAGTAAATTAGATGTGTTTGAGAGAAAGAGATGAGTCAAAGGAGACTCAGTGCTTTGTCCTGGACAACTGGAAAAATGAAGTTGTCTTCCTCTGAGGTAGTGAAGGTTAGGTAAAGTGGACTTGGGGGAGGAAAACTAAGAATTGAGTTTTGGACATGCTGAGTTTGAACTATTAAACATCCAAATAGAGACGTCATAAAGGTAGTTGGATATAGAAGTCAAGATCGGAAAGAAGTCATCAGGGCTGGAGACTTAAACTGGTCATAATTGGTGTGCAGATGATATTTAAAACCAGGAGCCTGGATTGAATCACTGAGACAGTGAGGGTGGATGAAGAAGAGAAGAATATTAATGACTGTACCCTTGGAATTATTCTGTTTTGTGTATTTATACTTGTTATGTTTCTCATTGTGTTTAGAAAATTATTACACTGCACAAAATGAAAGGGGAAATTGACAGTTATCTAAATTACTGGAAATAGTTTATCAAATGATTAAATTTGCCAAGTATATTATTTTCCTCAATTATCTGGCTTGATTTTCTATAAATGTCTGCATTATTGAGACACTAGGACAGTTACAATTTGAACTGCTTTACCGTAGTGTTATTTAATCAATAATATATTCATCCTAGGACAGTGAAGTTCAAAAATGCTTTCAAGTGATTCTCTAGGTGGAATAATCCTCATCTGTATTTATTTTCTGCATTTAAATATTCTGTTGGAATATGATTATTCTCTCCTCTTTTTCTAATGCTTATGACTTGACAGTTCTCAATTTGGTGATAATAGTAAATGGCTTTTAAAAGTTACGCCCAAGTCAAACTACTACATATCAAGGAAAGAGGAAAAAGAATAAATGCTCTCTCTAGGCAAGGACAGGTAAATATATTTGTTGTTTTTTTATCTAGTGAGGAAAATTGGTGAAGATAAGGAGTTTGCTCAACTGCAAATAAACCTAGGTCATAAATGCATTTTATCAATAGGATTTGAATTTTAATGTCAGAACTATTTTAACAGTCTTTTATAGTCAATTAGGTAAATGTTGGCAAGCTTAGGAGCATTTTTTTTTCATAATGAACTGTATAATGGTGTTAGGCAGTCTCACTAATATAGGCATGTGATGGTACTTGTCATTAAAAAAAAACATTAACCAAACTTTAAATATAAGGAGTTTTTTTTTAATTGACTTATAAAATGGAAAATTGAGAAGGGTTGGGCTTCCGGGTTTGTTTATCAAGAATCTAGTGTTGTGTTGTTTTTTTCTTCCTTTCTGCTCTGCCATCCAGTGCGTTGTCTTCAACCCAAACTGGCTTTCTTCGCGGGCCTAGAAAGGCTGCCAAAAGTAGCTGGGCTATTTGCTTTCTTGAAAATGCCTAAGGAGAAGGAATGCCTTCTTCAATTACCAGGCAAGTGATCTGAGCTTAATGCCAATCCTTGTGGCCAGGAGAATGCCATGTGCTGCTGGCCTTGTCTTAAGGCCTTGGTTGTTCAGTCCCTGTGACAAAGGGGATGGGAGTCCCTTGATTTGCTTACATTTCTGGAGATATCTGTGGAGTCAAAGCCCTTTGAAGCACATGGCTGCCTCGCAGCAGAGGTGGAGTGTCAATGTTTATAGACAGTCATCACCAGGTAATCCAGGAGCCTGACTCGTCCAGATGATCCAAACTCAACAGACCTCTACCTCAACTTATTTTTGAGACTCATTCCTTCCTTGACTCTATGTCGCTCTCTCAGGGCCCTTCTCCATTTGAGAGTAAAAGAAAAGCAGTTATACCTAGTTATGAGAAAATTTTAACTAAAACTCAGGAGACATGGAAAAAAATTTATTTTTTCCTCAGCTACTAGCCAATATAAACAGTTAGTGTCTTGTTGCATCTATAGAGAATATCTTCTTTTTCCTGTTACCAGAGCAGAAATAGAACAACATTTACATAAACATCATTTCTATGTGAGCATTTCTCAGTCCCTGATGTTGTTTAACAAATTTTTATGATGGAAGCTTATTTGTAGTGACTTCAAGTTCCATTATATGGGTGATTCCAAGAAAGACATCCTATTTATGTCACCATCTAGTTTGGTGGGAGGTTCAACTAGTTGATGAACTGACCATTTATGATTACCACAGCTTCCTCCTAAAATTATACTAAAATGGAAGTAAAGGGGTTTTTAAAGGCAAAAAGGATAAAGAGAACATGAGAGCACATAACAACAGCAAAATGTTGGAAATTGGAAAGCAGTGGATGAGTACCAGACTGTGAAAACTGAAAGTTTGCAGTGAAAAAAAGCACAGAAGCAACTTGATTTGAACCCTAAACCACAAAAAGCTCAAGTCTGGCAGCATAATGTGTCTTTGAAAGTGAAGGTAGGGCTGAAAACAGAAGTTGTTTGATAGGCTGCTAAAAAATCAGTTAAGTCCCAGATCAGTGTTCTCATGCTGTGTAGATAGGCAATTGTCCCCCTTTTCCATTTCTCCACACCATAATGTAAAGAGAAGACATTTTTCTTCTGGAGAGGGGAACCAGAGGATTTCTGGACCAGAGGACCCCAGCACAGCTGAGAGTAGGGTAGCTGCTTAAAAGCAGCATGATCAGGGTGATCATAATAAAAAAGGAGGTTTTATTCCTTCAGCAAGCTTCCAAAATGCCAGAAGTCAGGCAGATTGGAAACCTGAGGAATCCGAGTAGCCCAAGAGTGTAGACTTAAAGGTACTGACAGCCAGGGATCCAGGAATGACAAGGCCAAGTGAAATGAACCTTAAAGCCCCCCGTTCATGAAGCCTCCCTCACTCCCTTACATATTCCAATCCGCTGTTTAGTTCTCCATTTACAAATATGGGCAAATTGTTACAATCCATTTGAGGATAACCTCTAACAGGAAAAACAGACCAAATAACCAAAAAAAGAGAAATTTAGAGGAAATAGAGATCATGTGTAGAGAAGAAAACTGTGAGGAACAAACTAACGTCTGAATATTAGAGAAGTCATTATGTCTATGAAACAAGAGCATGGTGCTATAAAAAAAATTCCGAGGCTATTAAAGAATCCTTGAAATTAAAGATGATTGCAGAATTGAAAAAATAAAGGAGAAAGATAAAATGGGGGAAATTTCCAATAAAGCAGTACACTTTGGCAAAGATAGGACATAGAAAAGAGTTGAAAAATTTGTAAGATCAGTCTAGGAATTTCCACGTTTAAATAATAAGAGTTGAGAAAATAAACAGAAGGGATAGAAATCACCAGAGAAACAATTCATGAAAATTTCCCATTATGAATTGAATGAGTCAACACCAAGAGCCTAGCATGATGGATGAAGGTAGATCTACATTACAAGAGATCACCATAAAACTGTAGTACACTGGAGATAAAGAGAAAATCATAAAGCTTCTGAGAGAGTGTAGGTGGGGACCAAGTCACTTACATAGAATGACAGGATGACATATGAGTTAACCAGTAACAACACTGAAAGTTAGAAGATAATGGAATAATGTTGTAAAAATTCTGAGGTGAATGATTTCCAACCTGGAATTTTATATCCTGACATATATCCTGTCAGAGTAAAGATATTTTCTGATATGTAATGTCTCAAAAAATATAACTTCTATGAATTCTTTTCCCAGAACTAATCAGGGGATATGATATACCTAAACAAGAAAATAAATCAAGGAGAATGACATGGTATCTAGGACACATACGCAGGGAGAAGGACATTCCAAGGATGCTAGTGAAGGAAGATTGTAGTATATCAGCTTCCCAATAGACATATAGGTCACCCAGTTCAGACTGGAACTAATCAGATGAAACTGGGAATATTCCTGATCTTGCCTTCTTTCAGATATGTATACTTTGAGAACAATTTGTGGATGAATGTGTGATAAGCATTTAGAAAACAAATATGAAAAAATAAAATGACTCTAGGAAAACATGTTCAAAAAGTAAATGTAATCATAGTATATTACATTCCATATTTTGTGGACTCTATGATACTATAAATTATAAGGTTCACCATTATTTTATGTAACACTAAGAAAGATAAATCTCTGCAATTAAGTGATGACACAATGATTTAGTGATTAGTTCTGTGAGATGTATGAGTCAGTCACAACAGTCTCTTGCTACTTGGAAATTTCTCTTCTATAGTGAGGAATTTGGTATATTTTCCTGTCTTCAGCTGTGTTGCTGTGATAGGGAAACCTTTCCATACTCTTATTAACCAACATAACATAGTTTCATCTATTTGTGGGTATCCTTTTTCTTAGGTCTCACAAGGTACTTGATTATGCTTTATGAGAAAATACTGAACTGCTGGCATTCCCCCAATGGTAGAGATTTGTTTTACTAATAATATATCTATGCTCCACTGCTCTGGTTTTGTCTTTTCTATGTATACAATAACTTTTTGTATTAAGGCCAATTCATAATGTAATCTTTTTGAAGACACTTTGGCTGTTAATCTCAACATGTGTAGGGCCTACCATGCACAAACTGAAGTGGCGACATTATTAATAGATTTGACAAAACCTGTGCATAGGCAGTGACAAGTATCTCAGAGCTGTTTGGCTGACTGCAGTTGAAAGACACACTTGGATTTCAGAGATGTTAAAATGTGAGAAAAAAGAATCACTGAATAAAAGTAGCTCATCTATGATGAGACAAATATACTAATAACACTGAATATGAACTAATCAAAAGTTAAAATGTTAACTATATTGGAGGATTCATAGAAGAGAAGGCCTGTCTGTCTATCTATGTATCTATCTATCTGTCTGTCTGTCTATATATCAGTGATGGTGATGGGTGCAGCAGATTGAAGAAAAGCTAATGCCTTCCTTTTTATGGTGAGAGGACAATTATTAATGCTTAGTCTTGAAAATTCATGATGTACAAGTAAACATGTATTGAAAGATAGTAACATCTATTAAATAGCTAAAGTAGTTGAGAGAGGTACCTCTGGACAGCAGTTCTGCGGTCAGGGGACTTTTTTTTTTAATAAACTTTGAATTATTTGAAATTATAAGGTATGCATATTTAACTTTGATAAATATACAAATTTAAAAAATGAATCAGTGGCAATAGAAGAATTGCTAACATAATTTTCCATTCTTGGTAAACTAATCGAAGTGAACAAGTTTCATTTGACCTTTAAAATTCTCGGGACTAATTTTCTAGGAGCAGATATAATGTACCAGTTGTGATAAAAAGTACACCGTGGGCCAGTTATTCCTCTGGAGTGACAATGAATCAAGAAGGAGCTCTCCTACGTTGTTACTGAAAGTGAATTTTTCTAGTTTGGTTTAGACACCATCTTACCCAAAATGTGTAGAAATGAATGACTTTCTCTAAATATTTTATTAATGAAGACATTTACAGCTAGAATTATTTCCCCCCTCTCTGCCTGCTAGTAATCATGACCGGCTGGGCTTTTAGCCATTCCCCAAGTTCCATTTTTCACATAGTTTACAGATCAACCTCTGTCCCTTGTTTATTACCTTTTTGTGGCTTCTCTTGCTTCTGCTTACATCTTAGACTGGGTATACACTGGTGAATCAGATTTCTTAGTCAAGAGCCAGTATCTCCCATTTCTTAACCTGAACCCTGTTAATTAGTAACTATCAGGGCAGCCTGATTTAATGGGAAAAATACTGAAACAGGAGTCAGGAGACTTGATTGTTATCAAAGCTGAGCCATCTGAGCTTCTCACCTTTTAAACCTTAGTTTTTTCACTTGTTAATGGAAAGATTTAGAACAGAAACTTTCTAGGGCATCTTCCAATTATAATATTGTATGATCCTGGGCAAAAAGGATTTATCTAAAAGCTTTATTATCAGATTAAATCATAGTATGAACCAATTGTGACTTTTTGGTAAAGCTCTGAACCACCAGTATGTGCAATAGGTTGACAAATAGGGACTTAAAAGAAAGAACTGGACAGACTTAAGTTACTGGGCAAAGAAAATACCCGGATAAAGAGCAGACACAACTATTTAAAGTAAGAAATCGTATTAAATGTTGCACTCTCTACTGGTATGTATAGTATGATATTCTATGGATAAAGCTTCTTAACTAGTTGCAGCACATTTGTGAGTGAATATGGCATATATTTAAATTTCTAAATAATACTTCTAAGCAAATTAACTGCTTGAAATATTAACCCATTGGATTTTATCCTGCTACAACTATCACCACTTATTTTATGCATCATGTAATGTCACTAGCCAAGGTAGAAGCTGACTTTGAAAAATTAGATGAATAACTACTTTGAAAGCATAAGTCATCTAAATTCAGTTAAAGAGTTAAAAACTATCTTAAAAGCAAAATTAGACTATAATATAAAAATGCTGAGTGGATAGACATTATGTACCATCTAAGAAAAATATTCTCAGTTCAGTTACTGTGGTTAATAAAAACAGTAATAAACATTACTTCTAATAATAAGAGTTACGCCTGATTCAGAAGGTCTTAGAAGACAGGGAAGGCTACCCCATGATGGTGTTTTCTAAATTGAGGCAGTATGCCAATCCAGATCTTTGTGCTACTTAGAGGGTGGGGGGTGGGGGTGGTTTGAACTATAGTTAGCAGACAACTAGCTTTTCGTTTCTCAGTTCCACCACCTCTAGCAAATGGCATACAGCAAAGGGGAACCAGGTACACAACACAGATTCATTCCTGTTATCAGGAAAAGTAATATGCAACATCAGCTCTGTGTTCAAGCAGTTGCATGTTATTTATTATTTAAAGCCCTTAAATTGTACATGAGCCAAGTCCTTGCTTCAGTGGTTTTCACAAACATTAGAAATACCTGAGGATTTTTTTTCAAATTCATGTAACCTGGACCCCACCGTTTGATATTTTGCTCCGTCTGCAATCAATTTTTTGAAAGCTACACTAAATGCTAGGCCCAATATCAACCCAAGGTTGTAAAAGACTGTTAATATGATGGTTAAGCCCTTCATTGAAACATTTTTGATACAATCAATCGATCTTAAAATCTACCTGAATTCTAGACCATTACTTCATGGACTTTGGGAGGGAAATGTTAGGGCTCTGTCGTGTCAGCTTACCATGACTTCATCTACTTATTTTGACAATATTTCATTGTCTCAAGGCAAAAAACTTATTATAGTCTACTTTAATCTTCATTCTTTTTTTTTATTTTAGATTTTACTGAATTATTTATTCTATATTCCTCAAAGTATGGGGAGCAGGAAGACCTGTAAATACTAGGACATGACATATGAAAAAAATGGATAATAAATTGTTACCACCACTTTTCAATATCTCACTTCTCCTACTGGCTTTCCCTCATATGTATATAGGACCAATACCCATGGTATGTGGCCATTTTCCAAAGATAATGTGCAATTCAGAACCTCACATTTTTTGGTGGATTTTCATCTTTCTTGATCCCCTCAATTCATTTCTTTCCTGGTTCTTATCAAGTGCAGTAGGCTAAAAAAAATTCTGAAGGAAATGCAAGTTACAAGTGGGTTTGTTCTCCTTTGCCTTCCCTCTAATGGTGTTTTCCATTATTCATGACAAGTGATGGGAGTGGGGTCAAGGGAGCAAAAATCAGAGTCTTGACACACCTTGTTTGGTAGGAAACATTCTTAACAAAGTCTTTTCCCCAGCGAGCCTTGGTAAATCGTATGCTTTGACATGGATGGGAGGCTCTAGGATAAGACTAACCCCACGTGCAGCAAGAAACTGCAGAGTGACTTTCAAACATGGCTGGGCTGCCTGGGGACATGCTGCCTTCACGGTGGAGCTGCTTGGCAGGCCCTCCATGGCTCCTTCTTGGCAACCTGACAGTCCTCTGTTTTCACTTCAGGGCACGGACAGAGCCCCAGACTCCCAAACCCCGAACCGCCTGCACAGGCATTAGAAACCAGAGTCTTTCTTGGGCTAGATTTTATCCCATCTTTTCCTAGATACATTCTGTAATTCACACACATCCGGCACATACTTTACTTTCCAATGAACATGATGAAGGGGAGTGAAAGAAAGGTGAGGGATCTAAGTGAGCAGACAGATACTGTCTTTTATCTCAAGTCTCTTTGCTTCTATGGTTCATGGGACTTTGGTTTTGGAGTCTCAGCCCAATTTTAATGTTCAAGCTGCCTATTACTGGTGGAAAAGGGGGGCAGAAAAAGAGCCGCTTCCCTCTTTGCCTTAATCTGCTGTTCACGTGGAAGTGTGTGCGGCTGACCCAAACCTCGCTGACATGTCAGCGTGCAGCCGCAGGACGAGGGGTGTTTGATTTATAAATGGAATGTATAATAGGCACGATGCCTTCTGAGCTGAATGTTCATGGAAAATCACATGCCGCTCACATGAGGGACCAAGATCTTTTTTTTTTATTTTAATGAATTGAGTTTTTTCAGTGCACCAGGGAGATAAGAAGATACCTGCCAATGCCCCTCTGATTGTGTCCTTGGCCAATTGGTGGGCTTGAACACGGGTACCCCTTTCGTCAACTGAGTTTGTGTGTTAAGTCAAGGTTTAGCTTTGGATTTGAAGCTCTCGCTCAAACAAAGCCACAGACGCTCCGACGGTGGAAACCATCACATAATTCTCCTCTTTGTTTCTTTAAAGAGCACGGGGTTGGTAAAAAAGAAAAAAAAATCCATTTTGGGAAGACTTGGTCTGAAGATAATGATAGTGAAGATGAGAAAAGACAGCAGGTTGTAAGTTCTGGCCTAAGTTCGGAAAGAGGAAAAAAAAAAGGTTGAAAAGGTAATAAACTACAGCGAGGCCAACAGATCAACCAACATGAGAAAAAACCAACAGGTAACAAGGGGCCTCTGGAGCTTCTGAAGAATACGGATCAGTAGGAAAGCATTTTGAATGAGAAATAAAATGCTCCTTCCTGTCAGGGAGGAAGGGAGGTGCGCAGTGCTTGAGAAATGGAAAAAAAATGCAATTAAAAACCAGATATGAATAAAGATCAGGTGAGGGAGGATGTCACCCTGTGGCCTTCGGAACTGTGTTTCTGCTGCCTCCCCAAATTATTATTTTTTTTCCTGGAACAAAGGAACAATGTTGTGGAAAGTGGGTGCCAGATACTTTAGGAAAATGAGACACAGTGAAGCGGATAAAGGAGACAAAGACAATTGCAGTCATATGCAATAAACTGAAGGCAGTGGAGGCCTGAGACAAAAGGTGAAAATTCGGAGCCAGCAAGATGACTGAAGCATGGGAAGGAAGGAGGGGAAGATGATTCACAATCACATTTGAAAGACATTGGCTTGAATGTTTATTAGGGTGTTACACACTGCTTGGCCTTGGGGAACTGCCTTTGTTCGATGAGCTATTTCCCAGTTTTAAGGCAATCAACAGGAAAAGAGCTTGAAAGATGGCCATGGATGCTTGGTGTAGTGTTTGAGGGCAAACCTGAGATAAGACTTTGGCTCTGAGAGAGTGATGGAATGGGAGCATTGTCCCTGAGGAGGGTCATCTCTCCCCCAAGCAGGCTCTAAGAGGAAACGCATGACTAAAATGCTGTGGAAAGGATTCTTTGTCATGAGACTGAAGTTTCCACCACATCCTAGTCTGGGGTAATTTCATTTTTATTAAATTCGTCCTGAATACATACCCAAATGCAAGAAGTGAGTATGGCCAACTGTAGGAAAACTGAAGCTCATGAATCCATAAGCAATTTTCCCTTGGCGGGGCTGCAGGTCTGTACTCATATCTATGGTCTTTCATAAGAACAGGTACATCAGAGGGAATTTTAAGTGAGACTTGTGGTCCACTCATCTCAGGCTTTTTTCCCAGGAAAACAAGGCAAAAGGATAATTTGTAGAAGAGGATGATCATCCTTTAGGATGCTCTTCTTAAAATGTTAGTGGTACATCCCAAAATGTAATATCCATGATGCTCCCTTACTGAGCTCTATGACTCTGCCAGCTTGGAATTTCTCTCCTGCATTTGTTTTAAAATGAACTTTTCCTAAGCCAGTCAAAGACGTTCTAATACAACTTGTTGGTCAATGTTTATTCCAGCAGTGACAAATCACTCATAATTGTAGAGGTGCTATTTAAGCATTTATTAGTAAAATTCTGCTCCATATGAGAAATAGGAAAATCTAAACATAAGCAAAAAAATCCAAAAATTCGTTTCCTAGAAGGTTGAGAACCTGGGCCAAATGGCATATGGAAAAAGACAAATGAGAAGCAATCATGGAAAGCAGAATTATCCGAGGCATCAGTGAGCCCCTGTGTTGGCTTGCACTCTTTGTGTGCAAATAGCGGGAAATGAATGCCCTTCCTATGCTTCTAGAGCATTCCATCCGGGAGTAAATGTACCTGCACTGGGCATGGGAAAAGGAACTCAAGTGCTGTCCAGCTCAATGCCCAAAGCAGCCCAGTTTCCATCTTGTAGCCTAGATTGCTGGGTTAGTAGAAATGGGACAGTTGAGATGACAACACTGGGACAGTCCTCAGCAAAAGCAGGGACTGGTTGCTGGAAAGGAAGTGCATGTTCGGAATCTCAACACATACTAAGATTGCTGTTACCTTGTGTCTTGGCAGAGGGGCAGCAAGACTGTTCTGGAGGAGATGAAGCCCATTGTCTCTCCATTTGCTCACCTCTACATTGCAGCAAGTAGATTTGCAAAGATCAGATGAGACAGGAACATGGTAGTCTCTGGCTGGTTATTTCAGCTGATGTACAGAGGGTATTTATCAGTCTTCCCAAAGCAGTGAGTGATATGCGAGCCACAGGTTTCTCCTTCACATGTTAAAATAGCATGATTTCCTGGAAAGAAAAGTCAGAGCAGGGTATATGCTTTACATGGAATTCCAAGGTCCAAATGCAGTGAAGCCATTATTGTGCACTGTATCTCCATGCCATTCATAGTTTAAAAATGTTTTTAATATGTGTTAGCTCATTTAACAATTAGAGGATGATTATTTGCCTTGACTAGATAAGATGATTGAGGACAAAGTTCATGTCTTGTTTGTGTTCATATTATCATTGGCTAACATAGAGCAGAGCTCATGGTAGGCACAGGATACATGTTTGTTGAATGATGAAATGTTTTTCATTTCCAAAGAGATTTAAATATCTCATTAGCAATTCATTTAGTCTCTCTGTGTCTTGTGTAAAATATAACGTGCTTGGACTGGATTTGTCCACATTGGCTGGATATCAGAATAACTCTGGGGTGTTTCAAATGAACACATTTCCAGGCTCTTGTCTAGTCTACATAATCAGAATCTCTAGTTGTGGGTCCAGCAAAAGCAAGTTAGAGAACCAGTGCACTAGATGAATCTGAAGTCCCTTGTCTCTTTAAGACTCTGTGAAACACAAATCTTCTTTAGTGCTTTCACATGTTTATCAACTCTAACAAACAGCTAAGTGAGGACAGAGGGTTTTCAAGACTTTGCCTATTAGAAGTGAAGAGAATGCGTCTTTGAAGTGATCATGTAAAGCAAAAAAAAAAAAAAACAAGGGAAAAACATGCTTGGTTTATAATACTGTTTTATACACTTTCCAGAAGAAGCCCTGGCTGTTGTAATCCTTGTATTTGTGTAGTACATTATCAGTGGCTTCATCTCATTATCTTGTGTGGTTTTTTCCAATAATCACTTCTATCCCCCATTATATCTATCTTCTGATTGGTCAGAGAGGAGAGAATCAAGGGAGAAAAAGTACAGAGAGCAAAGAACAATAGGAGGTAGCACGTTTGACACCTTCTGATCATTATGAGATCTTTGCATTGTTAGTCAGCTGGCTAATTGCAATTTAAAAAGCTGTAGTTGTCTGTCCTATTTGGAGGAGCTAGTTTACCTGGCTGCTTTCTTGCACAGTTGATAATTAGACGGTGACTTCTGCTCTTAAATGGGAAAATTTGGAGTCACATTAAATTGTTTTCACTACAGGGACACTGCTGGGCCTTCTAGGCAGTTGTGACAAGCCATAGGGCAAGATTCAAGACAGGACCTGATGAAGCCACATGGGATGAAAATAACTATTAATGAAGATTTTTTTTAATGTACCATCTAAAATGCAAATGTTTCTCTACTTGTTTTCCTTTTCTTGTTAAATCAATATAATGTGGACCCTTTTAGATTTAAGACCACACTAAATAGAAAATAAAGATTATAAAGAAGCCATAGCCAAGAACACAGGAAACTTAGTTTTTATGTCACTAATGGCAAAGTCAGAGGAGATTGTTTCTGAGGAAGGATGAGATTTGCAGGGATACTCCCAGAGGCAAGTAATTGGACCTTGTCTTGGACTACTGTGGTGGGTGTGTGTTTGGGGGGCAGGAGATGAGTTGAGGAGAGGGGATGAGCAGTATTTCTTGAAACCTATATAGCTTTGAAGGAGGAAGAAAGGGCCACAAAATCTTTTTGGCTAAGTTTACCCAAGAAAAATTCTCAGTCAGGCAGCCCTGAAGCAACTGAAATAAGCTCTTTTCTCTTCATTCTCTGTAGATATGGTTTTAATTGAGAGGCCTTCTGCAAGTCACAAGCCTTGGGCAGGTAAACATTAGCCTCCTGAAAATCTGAAGGAAAGCAGCACTGGGTCCTGGAGGTCAAAGAGACAGCAGTGGGTGGGTGAGAGAAATGAAAGGCCTCCCATTCAGAACACTTTTGGAGAAGAAACTCAAATTGATGGAACAACGTTGGCGTTGTAATTAGCACACACTCAACTAAAACCATATGAAAATATCTATGTCTATACAAAGAGGGAAATTTAGAATGATGTAAAATTTTTCAAATTTCCTCTTTCTGTGTGTGCAGATTTAAAATTTTTAAGTTCTTTAAAAAAGAACATTAGCAACCAATGTATCAGGGAGTTAATTCATTCAACAAATACCACTTGAGAACCTATTATGTACAAGGCCTCTTCTAGCCTCTGGGCTGACAGCAGTGGACAAGCTCCCGTGTTCTCTTCCATCCAGGCAGGGTGGGTGCTAAGCCTTGACCACTGGGTACCTTGAGGCCCACGCTGCCATAGACTGAGGCTCTAAGACCTGGCTGGAGGGCAGCCTCCTTTCTGTACTCTTCCTCAAAGGGTACAGTAGTTGGGTCTGAATGAAATTAAGAAATACCAAGCAGTTGTTTTTATAGACACATTTTCTTTTTGAGGCTGTCCTCAGAAAAACTTCTGAATGCAAATTAGCTTGTTCACCTTCAGTAAATAGAAATAGTTGCAGTCCTTCCCCTTTGACATCACTTCGAATTACTAAGTGGTTCCATGCCCTGGCATTCATGCTTTAATTTCCTTCACATGGAGCAGTCATTTTGAGCATGTATTCTCCTCCCATGACATAAGGGGCAGACAGAGATCAATCCAAATAAAAAGTCATATGGGACCCAAATTAAAGAGACTCTGACTAGTTTATCTTCTGCACCAATCTCTATACACACACACACACACACACTCTCTCTCTCTCTCTCTCTCTCTCTCTTTTTCAAGTGATTCTGATTTACAAATCCCCCCTTTTCTATGTCTTTATATGTTTTCTCACTTTCCCCTCATCTTTCAGGCTTTTGTCAATTCTCAAAAAAGGAGCTTTAGAGGGCATTTCTAGAAACCATGGAGAAGACTGTCTTCCTTTTCAGGATCTTCTCTCCCCATCTCCTCCCTGAATAGAACACAGATGAGAGAATAGTCCTTGGAATAGTCTACCCAATCAAAACGATCACTTGGTCGATGATGATGATGGTGATGGAGATGATGTGTTTATCACTCCCTCATGCCTGGCCAGCGTCGTAAGAGCTTTCCTTCAGTGTCATAGACCGGCTTTTCAGTTCTCCAGCCCTGGGTCTCTACTCTCCAAAATGGCAGCAATAAGCCAGTATTACTTATTCCACTTCCAGTGTGCAGAACACTATTTTATTAGAGATGGGAGGGAGAAAGTGATACAATAAATGTAAAGCAATGTAGTCCTTGCTTATTTTAAGCTTATAATTCAACAGGTAGGTAAAATGTATACATATGAAATATGCTATGTGCACATATATATAAATTTCTTTATAAAATACATATACTAGATATTAAATACTATACACATAGTAATATCTTATTCACCCTTACATTTTGAGACAGCTCAATAGAAAGCTAGAATAGAAACACGCTGAGGAACATTTATGAGTGAATGAGTATAAATGCAATCTCTGTAAATAATGTGTGGAGGAAAAAAGGAATGATTTATATCATTTAGATTCAAGGGATTAGCATAATTGAATAAATTAGTCTATTAATATTGTAGAATCATAAAACCAAGTGCTCAGTAAATATTTGATGACTAACTAAAAAATTTGTTTTTGTTTTCCTCATTAAAATGTGTGAATAAACAAAGCTAAAAATGTTGCTCTCCATGTGGGAAAGCCATGATCTCTGAAAATTAATCTGCTTTAAATATTTCCACAAGTTATCAGCTACTGTTTAAGGACTCAAGAGATTGTTGACATTAACCAGGATTTCCAGGAAATCAAGATTTGATTCAAATTGAGAGATGTAAGATTTTATGAGCCCAAAGATTTAAAAGGCATTAAAATAAATGTTGACTAATCCCTTAGGGAAATCAGTCTGGAATTAGATTATGTCCCTATGATAAATCAGAATTCTCAAGAAAATGGATAAAACACCATACACATATTAAAATATGTGTTTTATCTGGGAAGTATGAAGAACAATATATTTATGCTGATATTTTGCAGTACTTGTTATTCTTGTTTGAAAAATTTACTCTGTTCTATTTAAATATAGTATCATGGAATGATGCCCATGAATACCTTGGATATCCTGTTGCTTTTTCAGGAGGGAAATAATGCTTACATCTGAAAGTATATAACCCTAGGATGACACAATTGCAAGGATCTTTATAAACTTTGTAGTGAAATCCTTTCTCATAAGGGGAAACCAAGGCTCTGGGGCCAGGGAGGGGGGCTGTCAGGATTTACTTAAGTCACACGCATAGTTTTCAGCTGAGATGGTCTAAGAGCAAGGTCCATAATTTATATATTCTCCAGAATCACCCTCTTTAACGATGGTTCTTCAAGAGGGAGAAGCAACCAGCTGAGATGCCTCTTTAAAACTGTCCTATTTTAAGTCACTATGTTACTAAAAATGTGATAGAAGAGGAAGAATTAATTCCTTGCCCCAGAAAGAACCAACCGTTCATTAAAGCCTGAGTGGAGTGTTAGAGAAAAAAAACCAAACCAAACCACATGGAGGGGTCTGGTTAGCTACTAACCAGCCAACCCAAGAGCAATAATAATGATAACCAATGTGTACTGATTGTTTACTATGTGCTGAGGGCTATTTGCTAAGCGTTTTAAATGATCTTTATTTCATCCACTTTTGGGAAGCATTGTCTCATTGTATCTTCCCAATAACCTCATAAAATGATTATTGTTATAACAACATATGATATGTTGTAGATGAGCAAACAGGTTCAGATAGATAAGTACGACTTGTTAGTGGTTTCACAGCTGCTAAGCCAGGGTTTAAAACTTGGCAGTCTGATTCTGGATACTTAACCAGACTTTTAAGCTTTATACTATGTCCCATGAAGGAGGGAAACTTTATACTTGACATCAAGGGGACATCCCAGGCAGAGGTGAAGATGAGGACAGCTTATATAGACATCTCTAGGATTCAGTGACAATCTACATTAAAACTGTGTCTAGGACCCCACCTACCATTTCTCTTCAATCTTGAAATGAAGAAGTCTCACTCCATAAACTATAACAAAAACCTTTCTTTGTTTGTTTGGTGATACTTTATTGGCAAGCTTTCCTTGGTTTGATAACTATTTTTTACTGGGCTACTTGGAATCTGAGGTTGGTGCACCTTAGACCTTTGGAAAGTAGAATAATACAATGCTGCGGTTCTCAAACTGATCTCAGAACTGCTTTGCACACTATTAAAAACTATCACGGACTCCAAAGAGCTTTTGTTCATATGGGTATGTGTGGATATTTACCATGTTAGAAAATAAAACTCATACATTTTTCAAGTACAAGAATACATAAGTGCACATTCTACTAGCTGTCAAAGTGGTGTCATCAGCACATATCATGTAGCTTCTGGAAAACTGGACTGTCTACTCATCAGAGAATGAAAGTGGGAAAAAGAAGTCTTGGTATTGTAAATACTGTTTTGGTCACAGAGATGCTCACTGACATAATGAGAACCACTGCTATATAATTCAAATTCTGGCTCTGTCACTTACTAACTGGCTGAGTTGCTTAGTCTCGCTAGGATTCAGTTTCCTCATCTTAAAATGTGTATAATAGCATCTATCTTGTAGATTTGGTGTTTGTATTCAGTGAAATAATATATATAAATGCCATCTATAGTTCCAACTAAGTGCTCAATAACCGTAGCCACTACTAACGTGGGTTGTGTATCTGACTGAGAAGTCCTAATCCCCTTGGATAATTAGGTAAGGGAGCAGGATTATCTGAACCCAGAGAGTGTTATATCATCAATCCTAAGAGAGTCCTGTATGCAGCCTGTCTTTCTATCCCCACAATTACTCCCCATTTCTGAGTAAAATAGTATTGTTTTAATTAAACTGTCAGTTTTCAAAAATGTGTACAGAAAGAAGACAAAGTAATTGTTACTTTGTATTTTTATAATTTCTGAGCATTTGATTAAAGAGGAAGGTTGATGTATTTTATTCACATCATTAAATTTTCATTAAAAAAATCTGTTTTTACAGAATGATGTACTCTATAAAAATGGTACTTGTCCAAAGGGAAAATTCAAGAGCTATTACAATAAATATGACTAAAGTTAGTATCTCTGATATCCAAAACAGATTTTGAAGTATAAGCTAATGGTCCATTTTTTTTCAGGACCTCTTTTATACACTAATATTCCAATGAAATAGAGGGATGGGAATTTTCTGGGACCTGATTTGATATGATCATTTATGAATAGTAATTGTGTGTGGTATATTTTGTAAGAAAATGCCTTGAAAATATAATGGAAAAAGTTGTATAGGTATAAATTTGATCTTGGCTCTATGTCTAATTAAGTGTAATGAGATACTATTTGAAATTGAAATCTCCAGGAACTCCTCTTTCTTATTCTTGCTTTAATAAGGTGTCCAAATAATTAGTTTAGCCACCAAAGAGCTCCTGTTCCAGATGTGGGGTTGAAACACTGACAGAAACCCCTAAGTGAGTTGGAGGGAAGACATAAGGGTCACAAAAGTACCTGGAATTTTCATTTTTTGAAAGTAAAAAGACAAATCAGAAGACATCTGAAACTTGTTCTCCAAAGCAATGGTGTGTCAACTAAACTTCCTATCTCCAAGGAATTGCTCCATGGTAACTGGGTCAGAATTTGCAAGACTCAGAACCATCTTCTAGGTGAGCATAGGTTTCTGTAGGATCAAATGGATTTTACTTGATTCTACTGGTTTAACATCCACTTTCCAAGTCACATGGGATGAACCTTGAGAATGTTATGCTAAGTGAAGTAAACCAGTAACAGACAGATAAATACTACAATTCCACTTACATGAGGTGTCTAAAAGAATCAAACTCATAGAATCAAAGAGAGGAGTGATGGTTGCAGGGTCTAAAAGGGGGACTGGGGAGCCGCCGATCAGTGGACTTAAAGTTTCAGTTAAGGAAGATGATAAGCTCTGGAGATCGGCTCCACAACATTGTACCTATCGTTAACAAGAGTGTGTGATATAGTTACCAATTTGTTAAGTGGAAAAAATGTTTTTACCACAACAAAATTAAATTAAATTAAACTACTCCTTTCTCTAAACATTCCAGATAAATGTACTGTTGCCTGAAAAGAGGCTCTCATCCTAGTCAGACCTAAGGAACAGAGTCGCAAAGCTTTCCTCTTAGATATATGATTGGGTGTGAGTGACCCAGGGAGATTCTGACTCATTTCCCAGCTATCTGTTCTCCAGATTAAGTGGTATTTTGAGGATCAGTTTAAGTAAAAGCCCCAACTAGTTGTGAATTATCAAAGTAGGATCCACATATGAAATTTGAGAGGCCATCTTGTTATCTTAAAAGCAAATGGCAGTGTTTGTTCTTATCCTACTTGTTTTTAGGGAAATCTGCAATAGCAGGAAACACCAGATTATAGGCCAACCATGAAGAAGAGTCAATAATGAGCTACTTCAGGCGAAGAGCCTAGAACGCCCCTGCCAGGTGCTCCAGATGTTTCCTCTTGCCTTGCCTCATCTCTTCAATTTTATCTGTATTGCACGCTTGCCAATTTCTTCTACATAACTGCACACATCCCCCACCCCCACCCAGCGCTCTCTGTAATGTCTTTAAATAAGCCAGAAGCTAAGAATTGAGAAAGGACATGTTGACAAAAATGTTCATTGTACTCCAAGCAGTATCTACTTATCCACAAGGGCAAAAACACATCCTGATGTGTCATCCACTCACCGAATGATATTTCCACGCCATCTCCAGGAGGTGTTTGCGTGCCCATCCCAGTGGCTTCTTTTGGAAGCCATAGAGTGAAAAAAGAATTTTTCCCAGGGTCCAGAAGATTATCTATGTTGGAACCAACTAGATATTTCTCAGGCTCGAGTATTGTCATGTCACTTTAGCCAGTGATGAGCGAATGGATGGTAGTTTCTTCTGATATGCAAGGAAGAAGAGTGCAGTGTTCCCATCATCCTGATGTCATCTCCGATTGTTATTTTTATTGTACTTAAAAATAATGGGATTTCTGGCAAAAAGATTTATCTCAGGATTCAGCACAGTAGTGTCCTGAGATCAAGGGCCTGGATGATGACGGATTTATACAGGTTGTGTTTCTCTGACTAATTTGCTTTGAATGAAATGAACACTTGGGAAAACCAAAATGTTATTCCCAAGATTTTTCATCCTAACAGGAAATACAGTGCAGGAAAACAATTTATTTTTCACCTCTGAACATCAAAATGGGGTTTTCATTTGTCATTAAATTAATTTTAAGAATAGATGATGATAACTCAGTTGTACTTTCTTCCTTACACAAAAAAACGCAAGGCCTGGCAGTGCCTTTGTTTTTTTCCTTTTAGCTAACGTGAATGATTTTAAACACTCTCCGTATCACTGGGGATAGGGAATGTTTTCATGGCGTCCTCCTCTGCGCCGTTATGTATGTTTGTGTTCTCACTCTCAACATCAGGGAAGTGAGTTGCTCAGGCACTGTTGGGGTCTGTATCAGCCATAACAAAGTACCACAAACTGGGGGGCTGAAACCGCAAAAATTTATTTTCTCACAGTTCTGGAAGCTGGGAGTCTAAGATGAAGGTGATCCGAGGGATGTCTCCTAAACCTCTCTCTGGCTTGTAGACACATCTCTCAGGGTCTCCTAGGCCTCGCCTCTCTGTGTGAGCACTCTGGTGTCTCTTCCTCTTCATATAAGGACCCCAGTCTAATTGAATTAGAGTCCCACCCTTATGACCTCATTTAGCCTTATTTACTTCCTCAAAGGCCTTATTGACAAATATAGTCACCCTGGGGTTATGGCTTCAACATATGGATTTGGGAGGGAAGCACATTTTGGTCCATAATGGGGTCTTTTTTTGCCTTAGTTTTATTGAGATACAATTGACGCATATCGTTATGTAAGTTTAAGCTGTATAATATAATGATTTGATGTATGTGTGTATTGTGAAATAGTTACAATAAGTTTAGTTAACATCCATCACCTCACGAAGTTACAGTTGTCTTTTCTTGTGATGAGGATTTTTAAGATTTACTCTCCCCTAGCAATTTTCACATATACAACACAGTATTGTTCACTATAGACATCATGCCATACATTACATCCCCAGAACTAATCAGTCTCATAACTGGAAGTCTGTACATTTTGACCACTTTTACCCAATCCCCAACCCCCTGCCTCATACAACCACCAATCTGTTCCCTGTTTTTGTGAATTCGGTTTGTTAGATTCCACACTTAAGTGATATCATATAGTTTTTGTCTTTCTCTGTCTGACTTATTAAACTTAGTGTGATGCACAGCAGGGCCTCTGGTGGCAATTCATTATTCTGCAAAAAAAAGAAAAATATATTTGTAGAGTGCTGACATTGGTGGAGGGAGGGGGAAGAAAAATGCTAGTTAGGTGTGGCTGAGAGCAGGTAGCTAATTGGAATTTTATGTACTGAAAGCAGAGGAGTTAAGGAACTGCTATTTTCCTTCTGCCAAGACAAGTGACATACAGCACCAGTAGCCTCATGCAGTGAAATGTGGCCTCTGGGGCCAGGCAGCAAGGCAAAGTCCTGCAAACCCAGGCAGAGCAGTCATGCCCATTCCTGGGGGTGAGAACTCAGGCTGAGACTGAAAATCTCTCTTGTAAGACCTGGGAGTTTGGTGCCCATGATAACTAATCACTCTGTTAAGGCTTCAAGGCACTAACTTTATCAAATTTTTTAGATACTGCTCCTTTCTGCCTACCTGTGTAAAACCTGAGTTATGCCAAAGATTTCTTGGTGACCAATCCGATGGAGTGGAAAAGAGGTTTGTGTTCATGTGTAGAAAAAACTTACTCTTCTTCCTGTGTGTCCCCTCACACCGCTACTTCTCATGACATTTCTGACATCAGATGCGGGGAATTTTCCCACACTGAGTGTAATTCTGTGACACCAGATGTCCTACAATTTGACTCAATTCTGACACTACCTGGAGGTGGTGTCAAATCCTACAGGTTAAGGACTCAGTCCCACAAGAATGTCCCCCCATTCAGATACCAATTACAAGTCCAGGTTGTCATCTGTACTGCTGACTGACCAGCAGAAAGTCAGGGTTTCTTCAACCCCCTTACAGTGTGTTATTGGAAAATAGGTGATACTTTTTAAAAAGCTTACTTAAAATGAAAGCAGTGCAAGGAGCATGAACATTGGAATCAAATCTCAGCAACTCATTTCCTGAGTTATGGGGATTTAATTGCCTTTGCTGAAAAATTAATGACAATCTCTGTTTCTTGTCGTGGTTAAACTTAAATGACAAAATATATCTAACTCTCAGAGAACACTTCATCAATGCATATTCTCTACCAATATGCACTAGGTACTACCAAATATAATTTATAGTTTTCATTTTGACAATTACATAAAAATAATGTGAAGTGAGATGGCACTTAAAAAATTTCACTTGAAAGTACTTTCAGATTCATAGTTTCATTTTATCAATAACTGAGTTGGGAAAAACTATTATCACTTTTTATAAATAAGAAAACCACCATAACTTGTCAGAAAATGTTCGCCCTGAAAGGATTCTTAGGGATGTTGTAAGCCTCACTCCTTGTGTTTTAAGTGAGGAAGCTGAGGCCTGGAGAGGTCACATGAATTGCTCACAGTCACGTAAGTTCTGGAACTTGGTTTATCCATCATGTAGTTACAAAGTTTTTACTCTGTGCCGGTGTCTGCTGGGTATTGAACCTGCTCTTGATGTGGAATAGGAGTCAGCCAAGCACAGACCATGATGTCGTGTTACTGAGTGTTGAGATGAAGATGGGCCCAGAGTGCATGGAGAGGGGAGGACTGGCAGGGGTGGTAAGGGAGTGCTCCCTGAAGGAGGTCGTACCTGATCTAAATTTTGGTGCCTGCATTCATTAATCAGAAAGAGGACAAAGACTGTGTCTGGCAGAGGAAATAGCACATGCAAAGGTATAGAGACTTGACAAGGATTGTGTATTTTGGGACCTATGAGTAGTAAATAAAGGATGGCAGGAGCCTTGGGTGGTTATTGTCTGTGGAAGTGGAGAAGCTGGAGAGGCAGGCTTTGGCCAGATCACGTCTTCCCTCCTAGTTAGTTCCCAACTAAAGAGTTTGGATTTTAACTGGAAAGCACTGGGGAGCAGCTGAAGGATTTTAAGTAGGAATTATGGACTTGCCTTTGAGGGGTGATCCAATACCTCTTCCACTGAGCTAGGCAGAAAAGGAGTAAAAATTAGGAATTGTTGTTAAACTAAAAATCATTGAAAGACAATTCAGGCTTATTCTAGCACTCTCTGTTCTACAGTCAGTATACTGCTTAAATTCTTGTTACTATCTACATACTGTAAAGACTCTGTCCTAAAAAATATTATATACTAATTGGATTAAATCCTAAATCAGATTAAAATAGGCTGATATTTTATCATAGCTTTGTGGCTAATGGGAAATTTATATCTGGAATTTTACTGTGCTACATGAAACAATAAATATAGGTCTAATGCCTTTCCAAGTTAAGAGAAAGATCTTGCAGTATGCAATTTAGGGACGTCAAATCATGGGTTCTGGGAAAGCACTCTGCGTGAGGAGTCAGGGGAGGTGTGTCTAGTGGTGACTCTGCTGTGAGCTCCCTTCCTGAGCCTGCAGACATAGTTCTGAGGAACAAACACTTGCCTAGTGGTCACCCAACTCCAGCACTGTTCTGAACATTGCATAAATTAACTCCTTTAAGTCCTGAAATAACGTCCTAATGTAAACTCACTAGTATTATCCCCAAAACTAATTTGCCTACTTGGGCTCCTATAACAAAAATGCCATAGACTGAGTGCCTTAAACAACAATTATTTTTTTCACACAGCTCTAGAAGCTGTAAGTAGAAGATCAGGGCCTCCAGCAGATTTAAGGTCTGGTAAGAGCCCTTTTCTTGGTTCGTAGATGGCCATCCTCTCACTGTTTCCTCAGTTGGCAGTAGAGGTAAGGGAGCTCTTTGGGGCCTCTGAATAAGAGCACTAATCCCATCACGTGGGCTCTGCCCTCATGATCTAAACTCCTCTCATAGCCTCACTCCTAATACTATCACAATGGGGGTTAGGTTTCAACATAGGACTTTGCGGTGACACAAACATTCAGTCTATACCACGTGACCAAGTGTCCATATCCAGAAAATCCAGGTGGTTGCTCCTCTGATTCAGAGTATGAGGCTGAACTCAAGTGGCTTCTGTGGCCCTTGTCTTCAGAGGTTTCCTGGAGCTTATATCTAGGAGCCCAAACTGAAGCTGCCACTGTCAAGGGAGGTCACAACCCGTGACCTGGGGAAACCAGTCCCAGAGCTGAATAGCAAAGAGCTGTCATTCCTGACTGTCTCCTCCTGCCAGGCCCTTTCCTCCCACATGGCCATGGCCCCTGAGGAGGAAAGGTGATCCTGACTTTACAGACAAGGAGACTTTGGCTTGGAGTGGCTCAGTAATGTATCTAAATGCACAGAACCAATCAGTGTGGAAATGGGGATGGGGACCCACATTTGCCCACCTGCAGGGACCCCTCATCCTGTTGGGTGTGTAATGATAGCCTGAGTGATGGGTGGTGTGGAGAGTTCTGAGGACTGAGAATTGATGTTGGTATGGGCATTTGGATTAAGTGAAAGAAAACCTTTTGAAGGATTTGGTTGAGTTTCTGCAAGAAATTGTTATCTTTTTCTAATTCCTGGGCCAGAAAATTCCTAAGATAGACCCTACTTCAGGGAGCTTGCCCTCCCTCTGCTCTTTCAGGGAAGGTCCTTCATAGGGTCTATGACAGAGCAAGAGGCTTCTCCAGGAGAGGGGAAAGGTGAGGCTGCCAGGCTGCTGCTGAGACCCCAGTGATCCACACCCACCCCCACCACTGGGGCCGGCTGCCTGCTCACACACCGTCCCCTTCATCCTTTTCCCTGGAAGGCTTCCCTTTTTTCATTTAAGCCAGTTTTCTTCTGTACCTGCATGTTGGTGTAAAGGAAGAAAAATGTATGATAAAAACTGGGTCACACATCCCCATTCAGCATGCCTGAAGCACTCAGAGGAAGTTAATCTGATTTTTAAGAACCCCTTAGATGTATACTTGGAAATGATCATTTAGTTATTCTAGTCCCTTAAATAATATAATTTTTGCATGAACGAGTCACCAAAGTAGGCAGGCTACAGTCACCTAAACTTTGAAACACGGAGCTGAAAAACACAACGTTAAAGGTTTTAAAAATAAAGATCTGCAAAATCCAACTTACATGAATAAAACGTATGTATATTTCTGAAGGCCAGAATGTAGAAGCAGCTTTATCATGCAGATCATTAGCTCTTCAAGAGCAGGGACCACCTCTTTAATTTCTCTTGATACCCCCTGATGCTGGGTGCTTAGCACTGGACAGGTGTTCAGTGAGCCTTGTTTGCTGTCAAGCCAAGTGCTAAGACATAGAAGCTTTATTTGTCTGGGTAAATCTGCGCTGGGGGCCACCCCTGCCAAAATAGTCCAGTGATTCAAAGATTCTATAATTAGATATACAGTGTTGCCCCAGGAACTCTGCTTCTCTGCTTGTCAGTGCGTCCTGCGTCCGCATGATGACGTAGTAACAGTTGCCAGCTCTCCAGGGCCTAAGTTCAGCTGATGGGAATGTTAATTTCACTTTATTTTTATCCTTGCCAGAGGAAAAACTCATCATTCGAGCCCATCACAGAAGGGCTGCCATTTTATAACACAAGAAAGGGTCCCCCCCCCACCCCCCGCTTAAATCGCAATTAATGGACAGGGGGTGTAAATTTAAAAAACTGAAAAAAAGATCAGTCTGTAAAGTAAGACAAATGTAGTGTGAGTAGTCTAAGGAGGGAAATACATACTGATTTAACCCCATTTATTGAGAACTTATGCCAGGAATTTCGCTTTTTCTGCATAAAACTTTCATGGCAAAGCTCGTATATTATTTGCCCATTTTACAGGTGAAAAAATAGGTTGAGAGAGAGAAAAGAGCTTGCCCAAGATCACATAAATGGTAAGTGGTGAGTGAGGTCTTCCTTCTGATCCCAAGCTGCTAGGCTTCATCTCTGTTCTCTCCTCTCTCCCACCCGCTCCTACCTCCCTACTCCCCTCTCTCTTTATAGGCAGGTTGCCAGCAGGCACTGGTGTGCTTTGGGAGTTTTCCTTTCTTCTGCATTCTCCTGTCTACAGTTTGTGCTGAACCGATAAATTAGTAGTTTCTGTAAAACACATTATGATTGTTCTGTCTGTAGGCATTCCTCTGTTCTAACAGCAGTACGTATTTCACAATTTTTTCAAGCACATTCTTCCTCCATTTTAGTCAAAGAGAACTGGAATGGGAATCACAGACATAACAAAAACACATCAGTGTTTACAAGTAAGAGTTACGGTTTTGCTTGATCCTCATAAAAACCTGGGAGACAAGTGGGACAGTATGGCTAAGCATGCATTTACACAAGAGGACAGGGGGTGTCTGAAAATTAAAGGACATACTCAAGATCAATCAGATGGTGAAACAAAACACAACCCTCAAATCCAGACCATTGTCCCCAAGTATGGGATTCTTGAAAATACAGTAGAGTATGAATTCAATACTCAGTTAGCTTTTCTAAAGGATTCAGGGCTGATGGCCACCTGACTTCATCCCACTTCCCAATGAATCTTAACTCTAAACCTAGTTATGGGTCAGGTTAACTCTAAACCTAGTTATCAGTCCTGACCCAAGCACCTGTAGGATTGTCAGGTGGCTCAGAGCAATTAGGGCCTCAGGCTCCATGGGGATGCCAACAAGTGGGAGAGGCCCCAAGGAACAAAGACCCATAACACACAGAAGGGCATGCTCCAGTCAAACAGGTAAAGACCAAACAGAACAACGTGAATAAAGTAGAGCAGCCTAGGAGGTGTTTGCTGATTTTAATTAAGAATATATGACCACTTGTCCATCAGTAGATGAATGGATAAAGAAGATGTGGTACATATACACAATGGAATATTATTCAGCCATAAGAAGAAAACAAATCCTACCATTTGCAACAACATGGATGGAGCTAGAGGGTATTATGCTCAGTGAAATAAGCCAAGCCGAAAAAGACAAGTATCAAATGATTTCACTCATATGTGGAGTATAAGAACAAAGAAAAAATACTGAAGGAACAAAACAGCAGCAGACTCACAGAACCCAAGAACGGACTAATAGTTACCAAAGGGAAAGGGACTGGGGAAAATGGGCGGGAAGGGAGGGATAAGAGGGAAAAAGGGGCATTACGATTAGCAGATGTAATGTTGGGGGGGCACGGGGAGGGCAGTACAACTCAGAGAAGACAAGTAGTGATTCTATAGCATCTCACTACGCTGATGGACAGTGACTGTAATGGGGTTGGTGGGGGGGACCTGATGAAGGGGTAGTTTAATAACCATAATTTTGCACATGTAATTGTAGATTAATGATAATAAAATAAATTATATTAAAAAAAAGAATATATGACCACTTGAAGGGATTCAAGATTAGCTTGAAACATACTTTCCAACTAAAAGCTGTGATTTGCGTACTAAAATGCTCAGTAGACACTGAGGGAGAGGATGAACACTGTTGGGATTCAAATGAACAATGTGGAAGACCTAGTGGGAGAAAAAATCCTAAAGCAAAAAATAAAAGCTCATGAACCAAAATAAACAAACAAAAACACAAAGGAAAGATAATCATGAGGGAAAAGAGTAAAGATTTGAAGAACAGATCCTGGATTAACATGCAGCTGAGTTAACATGTGACTAAGAGGAGCATAAGGACAAAATAGAAGAGATGGAGGAGAATCAATAATAGGAAGAAGCACAGGAGACAGTTTTGCTGAGTTGAGGCTGCTAAGGCTATCTCAGATGAGACCTTGGGGGCTCCTCTAGCCCATGGGATTCAGTCTCTGTCTGATCAGTAATGATGGAGAGCTTAATAATTCAACTTGTTTCTATGTATTGAACATTATGTGTATGTGTGTGTGTAAGCTTAGAATCTAAGGTATGAAAGATATATATGGAGACACATACTATATATATAATTTTTATTACAAATATGTGAGTACATATGTAAGTATATGTGCATATATGTATATAATATGTGTGTGTATTTCTTTGTGTCTATATATATTTCTTTGTTTGCCCTCCCCTCCCCATCCCTTGTCTGTGTCTCTTCCTGTTGGGGAGCGTTGTGTATTTTCCTCAGTCCTTGTCCCACACTGCAACAAAGAACTGAAGGGTAGAGACACAGTAGTGAAGCAGAGTAGAAGTTTTATTTAAAGTTACTTAAAGAGAGAAAAAGTACAGGCCACCTCAGCAAGGAGAGACTCACTGAAAGGTTGGAGAGAGAAAGTTTAAGATTAAAAGGTAACACACTTAGAAAGTGCGGGCGACCTCAGAGAGAAGAGTGCCCCGAAAGGTTGGGGGTTCCCCCTTTTAAGGATTCTTAGGAATGTGTCTAAGAGCTGAGGGTGCAGACTTGTTATTTCTAAATATTCAGAGACCTGGCTCCCGTTGGGGAATGCAACACGGTCTCGCTCATGACAAGCGGGCATAGTCACCACTGTACGATCACAGGAATGTGACTAAGGGCTGGGGGTGCAGACTTGTTAAATTACGTACTTTAAACTGTAAGTTTAAAGGGAAGATCTTTCTGTGCATGTTCCGGGGTGGCTTGTATCTCTGAACCCAGAGGGTGTTTAAGATTGGTGACCAACTGACTTTTACTTTCGCCTTTCTGTTCCATTTATTTCTCTGTGTACTCTGGCCAGGACTTTTAAGCCCTTAGTAAGTATTTGTTGAATATTGGCTACTTCAGCAAGGAAAGAAACTATGGGAAGTGATTTTGGCGGGGGAGGGGGGTAAGGAGTGGCTAACACTTTTTTCCCTTAAAGTCTCAACTGCCTCCAGGCAAAGTTGTTAAGTAGCGGGTGGTTCCCATGCCCACCTTCTTCCAGGCTGCATTGGGACTTGAAAGCCCCTTGCTCCACCTTGCTCTCAGCTGTTTGTCAGCAGAGTCCCCAAATCCACGAGGACATGCATCACTGCTTTCATCTGCCAATGCTTCCAAAGCTCCTTGTGCATGCATTTTTTTGGTTTAAATCCGAAAAACCCCTCGCAAGAATGACTCCTCAAGAGCTGACATTTCAGGTATTACTAGGCATGAAAGAAAGCATCGGGTTCAGGAGAGACTTTCATGAGCTCCTCACGTGACACAGATCGACCCCTAGAAGAATCATTCAATAAGAAACACGGGCAGACTCACTCAGCCCACACAACAAAGGGCTGATGGCTAATCCAGACAGATCTCTGTACAATTTCCTTTCCTATTCCCCTCTGAATTACCCATCTCTGGAGTGGCAAAGATGGGTAATATGTGTAAGATGGATCCAAGAGAGCTGAGAGGTGAGCACACAGCTTGGCTGGAAGATCCTCAACTAGGAGAAACTGAGTCGAGAGAAAAGTAAGCAAAGAGCTGAGAGGGCTTCCCATTAGTATTAATTTAGGCATCAGAGCAAAACCTGATGACACAATGGAAGCAGCAACCAAATACTTTGGTTGTAGGAATGGAGGATAATAAGGCAGAATTAAAGAGCTAGTAAAACACACAGTGCCAGCGCCTCCCCAGAGCCAGGTCTCTGCAAGCAAGTGAGCAGAGAGGAGGAAGAAGCACGGGCCGGGCCCTGTGGGAGAGGCCTGTAACTGAGAAGATAACCACAGAATTGGATTTTTCTCCAGATTTCGTTTACTCCCAACCAGCATGGGAAACAGCAGGGTTGAGGGCTGGATGAGTTGGGCCACGTTGCCTGCTCTGGCCAGACCACTATCCCTTCTTTCTTTCTCTTGTCTCCCAGATGACTTAGTGTCTGGCCCAAAGAGAAGGTTTGGTGAATGTGGAACTCCAGTTATTTGCAGAAAATTGGGTGCACTTCTGGTTGAGCCTTGACTGATGATAATTTCTCTGCTTCCTTAATTGCGAGACAGAATCTGAAGCTGAGAAATGATAGTCTCTCCTTGAGTCAGTTTCCTCTAAATTCTCTCCCCAAGTAAGCCTCAACTTTTGGACGTCCACGTCTGTCTTTGCGCTGCCCAATTTTAGCAAGCAACCTGTCAAGTTGGTTTATCCACTCTCGATATCTGACCGCATTCTTCACTCACCAACATCTCCCAAGTAATGTCTAGTTCAGCAAGAATCAGGTTGGGTTGACTTAGCTGGAACCCCTCTTATCCCTGATATTTCCTCTGAGCAATTTTCCTTCTGTTCTGCCCACCTTCTGCTACAAAATCTCAACTTTTCCTTGTTACCTTCAGAGTTGAGCTTTCTCTCTCCACAGTGCAGTAGTCCCCATATTAATCCCAGTGGTTCCCCTGAGCAAAGTCTGCCTTATTATTTTAACAAGTTCATGAATAACTTTTCTTTCATAAAAGGAGGGCCCATTATCTTCTGATAATCAGGGGAAAATGCAAAGGCAAATGAAATGAGGCACCTAAGGGATCGCCAGAAGTGAAAGCATAGCATTCAGATCCGAGGATATATTCTCACCATCGTGGCTCCACACAGTCCTTCTCTCTCTCTTACCTCTTCTCCCCCCTCCAGGCCTCTCCCTCTCCCATCCTCAAAATTTGGATAATTAATAAAGGCAAACTTTTGAAGAGGAAGCCAGACTTGTGAAGCCTAGTTTAGGCCTTCATGACTTCCTTCCTAGACCAATGCTTCCCCAATTTTTATGTGCATTCAAATTGCATGGAAAGCTTCTTAAATGCACATTCTCATGTAGCCGTTCTGGGGTGGTGTCCTGGAATCTGCATTTCTAACAAGATCCCATGTGATGCCAGTGCTGTTCTTGTGTCATGGTTCTTGGTACCCCTCAATCACCAGGGTCGGGGGCTGGGTGTCTAAAAACTACTGATGCTTGGATCCCACCCCCAAAGATTCTGATTTAGCTGGTCTGGGTGTGACCTGGCCATGGAGAGTTTTAAAAGCTCCCCAGGTGATTTCATGTGCCTGCCAGGGTGAGAACAGCTAATATAGGAGACAGAGCAGTGGTGTGGCAGTGTTTGGCCCTTGCAGCTGATACACCCTGGGTTTGATCTGGTTCTGCCATTGACCAGCCAAGTAATGGGTGTGCTCCAGACTATGCCTGTGCATGTCTTCTCATCCATTAGGAAAAGGGATCATGGTGCCTCATTCTTAGGGTTGTGAGGCTTAGTTAAAATAAATTATGTTCAGTACCTAAAAACAGTGCTGGATATATGCAGCATGAATATTTCCTCCCCTCATGTTACTTTCTAGCTCAGAAACATCTAGAACTATATTAAAACTCATGAGTCATGGTCCAGATTTAGTCAGTAAATGACTTTTGATTGACTTGAATATTAAAAAAAATTTTTAAACAGTCATTTAAACATCTGGAGGGTTCCATAATAATCTAGATTTTTGGCATCTTTGGAAAAATGTCAAGATCTGTAGTAATGGATGCCATTCGGCCCGCTTGCCGCTGAGTAGCTCCTTTCCATGTGAAGTGCATCCTGCCACCGTCTCCGCCATGCTCCAGATGTCTCCATATCTGACTACATTGCTTTTTAGTTCGATCCATTTACATTACCTCCCTGTGCCTCATAAACTTTTGAGTTTGCCACTTTTGATCTAAAACCTTATGTTCCAATTCCTTGCCTTCCTGGACCTGCTTACAAACTATCCCTCTCTCATAAGACGTCCTGCTCTTCAGGCACCTGATGCTCTGGGGAAGCCATTTCTTGCCATGTGTCACAGACACCAAAATTTCACAGTCTAATGCCCAAGGCCTCCTCCCTGTTTCCTGTCAGTGAAATGATTTTCTTCCTTCTCCATTTCTTGATGTATCCAAGTTATTTATTAAACGGGGAAAAGTAGGTATTTGCACAGAATTGTGTCCCCTCCCAAATTTGTATGTTGAAGTCCTAATCCCCGGGTATGTGACTATTTGGAGCTGTTAAAGAAGATAGCAAGGTTAAAGTAGGCCACTAGGGCAGGCCCTAATTCCAGTGTGATTCGTGTCCTTATAAGATGAGGAAATTGTGACCCCAGTGCCCTCAAAGTGACCCCAGGGATGTGAGCGTGCACAGGAAAGACCATGGGAGGACACAGCAAGAAGGTAGCTATTTGCAAGCTAAGGGGAGAGGCCCCAGAAGTAACAACCTTGCCAACACCTTGATCTTGGACCTCTGGCCTCCAGAACTATAAGAAAATAAATTTCTGTTTTTTAAGCCACCCAGTCTGTGGTACTTTGTTATAGCAGCTCTAGCAAGAAAATATAGTGAAGAATGTTTTTTGTTTTAAATAGAATCAGTTCTTTGAAAGTGGTATCTAGTTAATGATAAGAGTCTAGCAGCTTACAGTATCTATGTTTTGGTGCATTGTGGAAAACTTTATCTAAAGAGATTTTCCTACTTAAGATGGTCTTTTATTTTTCACTTTCCTCTGGGGATACTAACCATTTTGTCATTCTTTTCTTACCTCTACCTACCATCATGGATATATTGAAAAATACTGGAGGCATCAGTTGGTAGGTAGATGAGATGGCCCACAGATTTGAATCCTACTATTTCAATGCAAAGAGAAATCCTTAAAACCTTCCTGTGGACAGCCTACTTTAAACTACTTTTTAGGAATAAGAGATTTTTCGGTAGGTATATAAACTAGAAAAAGAATCTAGAAATTAGATCATTTAGTTCTACTTTGGGTAAAAGCCACCTGGATTACTATATTTAGCCATAAACTTCCCAAAGACATTTTTCTAACATCTGTTGGAATAGGCATCCACACTTGGAAGTTCCTAATGACATCAGTCAGATGTCCACTTCCCCTGGAACTGCTTATCTTCCCAGTATATTGTCTCTATCACAACTGGCTCTGACAGCTGGAGGTGGCATGCCAAAATGGGGTTCACTCAGTGGCAGGATGAGTTTGCCTATGTGTGTATTGGTGGAGGCAGAGCCCAGGAAAAGGAGACTAAATACCTAGAGAAGGAGAGTTGGAGGCAGTCCTGATAGCAGAAAGTAGGAAGTACCAGCAGAAAAGAAATGTAGTTTTCATGTGGGCAGCCATATGCCTGCCTAAAACTCACAATTCAAATACTAAGGAATAAAAACCCAGTATTTGTTGGCAAATAACAAACTCTGCCCCAGGTACTAAGTCCATGAGTATAGGGTTCATTGAATTTCTTTTCTATGTGAATTCCCAGAGATATGTTGGAATATTCAGAGAGGTTTGGGGTAAGTGGTATATGTATTTATGCATGTATCCATTCATTCATTTATTCTACAAATATTCACTGAGCCATTCCTCTGCACCAGACAAGATACTAGGTGCTGAATTATGAAGGACAGCAGGCTCCAGAGAGCCACACAGACAAATTCAAAACTAAACTTTATCTATATCTAGTATCCAGATCTCCTCTTCTTATTTACTTTTTTCCTATCAATGATAATCTATCATTTACTGAATGCTTTTTATGTGCTTTTCAGAGACTGTTATTTTACCTTTATAATACCAGGTTAGATAGATACTATTATTACCATTATCTTCATTTTACAGTTGAGGAAATTGTGGTTTAAAAGTGTTAACTAAGGTCACAAGAGTGGTTCCTGGCCATGAAAGATGGAAATTGCTCTAGAAAACAATGTGCCCTTAATTAAAAAAAAAAAGTCAATCAAGGATATACATGCACATAGTTGAAACGTCAAATGGTTCTGCAAAGCTTATTATAAAATTCACCAATGCCTTCCCACTTCTGTCTCCATTTACCTTCTGTGGCATCAAACACTCCAACTTGTTTGACTTCTCCTTTCTTATTTTCCTCTACTTAATTTTTCAGTTTTAGGTATTATCCAATAACTTCTTACCATGGAAGACTGTCCACCTCCACCAAATACATATGGCCCCCTGCCCACCTACCTGCGTCCTCCCAGTACAGTTAAATCGTACTTTTGCTTCTATCCATACCCGGTATTTACATTATTTTAACTGTATGAATGCTATTAACATGTGAGCTATGTAGTATATCATTATTATATTTCTTGTGCAACTGTTGTCCTGGAGTTCATAATTATCTCATGTTTTGGTTTGGTTCGTTATATGTTTTACTCATCACTAATTTATCTTCCAACTGCTCGCCCATTTATCTAAATCTCCTTCCAGCACACCAGGAATTCTGTCCATTTCTTTCAGGAGACAGCTTTTTAAGGACTCTCTAACCTGTTCCGCTCTGGGCTGACATACAGCTGTCTTCCTAGAATTTTTTTTTCCCCAACATCTTAGGGGTTCCCTTTGTGTCTCTCTTGAGTTAGAGTTCCCCTTCCTCATGGATCCATTGCCTTTCTCTTCCTTGATCTGGAAACTTCCTGAGACAAGGTACATGGAAGGAAAATTTTGAGACCATCCTTGAATGTCTAAGTGTGTCTTTATTCTACCCTGGTATCCGTTTGATAGTTTTTCTGGGCAGAGATTCTGGGCTGGACATGTTTTTCCATCATAATTTTGAACATTATATCACTGCCCTCTAATGTTAAATTGACTCCTGATCCTAACGTAATAAGTAACTACACTATTAAATATCAGGATACTTCATTTTTCTCTTCTTTAGTCCCCAGTATTTTGAGATTTTACCAGGATGTGCCCCATGTTGGTTTATTTTCTTCCACTGTCCTAAGTACACTGTGGACTCTCCAGCTGGAAAATTCATGTCCTTTAATTGTAGGAAGTTTTCTATATTTTTTCTATGATGATCCTTTCTGGGAGAGAATGTTTCTCACAATGGTGGGATGGAGTGTCTTAGTTCCAGTAGGGCAAAATAATTTTTAAAAAATTCATCTTTATGATGCCAGCACTTTATCAACAGCACTGGAAATTTGCTAAAGTGGTGCTTAACAATTGTTACTTAACTGAACACAACTGAGATGTTTCTTGCAAAGTTTAAGTCGTTGGATTTATATTTGCAACCATGCTTCTCACACTTTTCAGCAAAGGCACAAGATGATCACAGTATTGAGTGATTTGCTTTGTTGGGGATCCTTTGTTCCTTCCGAGGGTTCAGCCAAGCCAGGTTGCAGGATGACTACCTATTATATTAATATGAGTCTTCTCCAATTTCCATAGCTTTTCCTTGAAATATCCTCAGCTAACTCATCATTCTCTATCTCTTTCCACATCTATGCTGGATTTTCCATGCTGGGGGTGGGGAAAAGTGTCTGTCAAGGAAGGAGGCAGGACATGAGTGAAACAGTTTCCTGCTGAGTTGATGGAAGCTTTTCCTGCGTGCCCTGCCCTGCCCTGCCCTTAGAAAGAACTGCCTGCTAAGGCACATATTGATGACTGGGAGAGACTGGAGCTGAGTGTAAGGCCGGAAAAGATGTACAAACCTGTCAGGAAAATCCAAAGGAATGAAGGTTAAATGCAGACATTGCTGAATTCAAGTGGAAATCTTTTGGAATGCTTTTGAGGGGTAGTTTATCTTTTAGCTCAAGATTTAAGTTTGAAAGGTTTATGGTTATGGAGAAGAATATTCGAATAACTTCTTTTAAAAATTGAATAGCAAATATCATTCTCACCCCTAAAATTCTGCACTTACTTTTAGAATTAGTAATAAGTAAGACATCTGGAAGGAACTGAACAGAAGTATTTCTGAAGAATTTTGGGAGCTAGGCATATTTTTCTGCAAATGAACAGCGGGCTCTGTTTTGAAAAGTATTCTTTAATATTTAAAGAGACAGCCAAGGACTTGCCTCCTATTATTCTCTTCTCCTTGGGTTACCTTCAGCAACCACAAACTTAAAAAAAAAAAAGATTTTCTTTTCTTTTTTTTTATAATTTATTTTGGTATCATTAATCTACAGTTACATGTGCAATATTTTGATTATTAAACTACCCCCTTCATCAGGTCCCCCCCACCAACCCCATTACAGTCACTGTCCATCGGTGTTATGAGATGCAATAGAATCATTACAGATTTTATTTTCTTAGAGAAGTTTTAGATTCACAGCAAAATTGAATGAAGGTATAAAGATATCCCATATGCCTTAGGCTCCCACACATTCATAGTCTTCCCCATTATCAACATCCCCCAACAAAGTAGTACCTTTGTTACGACTGATGAACTTGTTCGACACAGCTTATCTCCCAAAGTCCATAGTTTGTATTAGGGTTTGCTCTGGGTGTTAACTGTTCTATGGGCTGGGACAAATGTATAATGACACATACCCAACGCTACAGTATCATTCAGAACCGTTTCACTGCCCTAGGAATCCTCTGTGCTCCACCAATTCATTCTTCCCTCCTCCTGTAACCCCTGACAACTGCTCATCTTTTTACAGTCTCCATAGTTTTGCCTTTTCCAGAATGTCATAGAGTTGGAATCATGCACCATGTAGCCTTTTAAAATTGGCTTCTTTCACTTACTGATATGCATATAAGTTTCCGGCATGTCTTTTCACGGCTCAATAGCTCATTTTAGCGCTGAATAATGTTCTGTTGTCTGAGTGTACCAGTTTATTCACCTATTGAAGGACATTTTGGTTGCTTCCAAGTTTTTGAAATTATGAATAAAGCTGCTATAAACATCTGTGTGCAATTTTTTTTCTGTGGACATAAGTTTTTAACTCCTTTGGGTAAATACCAAGGAGCATGATGGCTAGATCATATGGTGAGAGTGTAATTAGTTTTGTAGAAAACTGTCAAGCTGACCTCCAAAGTGGCTGTACCATTTTGCATGAACCATCAATGAATGAGAGTTCCTGTTGCTTCCCATCCTTGGCAGAATTAGGTGTTGTTAATGTTCTGGATTTTGGCCATGCTAATAAGTGTGCAATGGTACCTCATTGTTTTAATTTGCATTTCCCGGATGACATATGATGTGGAACATCTTTTCATATGCTTATTTGCCATCTGTATATCTCCTTTGGTGAAGGTTATACCAATTCAGGGTATATCTTTTAGTTGAGTTGTCTATTTTCTTATTATTGATTTTTAGCAACCACAACTTTTACCTTATGTCTTTGGGGACAACTTCCTATGGAGTGAGGTCATTTCCAAGATTCAGACCCTAAAAAGAAAGAGGAAGATTTAAAACAAACCAACTTTTTGAAAGATCTGGTTTAGTTTAACGGTGGAAAGGTCACCCCATAAAGATTTGCTGATGGCTTTAAGTTAGTCCTCAAGAATCATCATAAAAGGGTAACCCAGAACCAACTTTTTCCTATTTCCTGTTTCTACAGAAGCCCCCGAATCATGGATCCCAATGGCTTTCAAATGAGTTTTGCTCAGTTCCCCTCCACAAATGTTAATGACTCAGCTGGCCTTGCTTTTGCTGTGTCCCCTGTCCAATGCTTGCTTGAACACAAGATAATGGGGAGGAAACACACAGAGAAGAGCTCTGGAATGTATTCTGTACTTCAAGGGAGTTATATAGATTTACTTCAAATCTACTTGTTTTGCTCCTAACATCTACAGATGGCTTTGAGAGCATCCACTCTAGGCATGGTCCTGGATTGTTCCCCATGAGATGAGTATAAAAAGTGAATGGCAGTGATTTTAAGGAAGTTCTTGTGAAATAAAAGGTTGGAAGGCTGACACAAGAGATGCATGTAAGTGGACAATCGCAAATGTGTATCTGAATGGACTGAGCTCTCTCAGGGAGAGTCCTCCAAGATTTGGTTGAAATTTTATCCCAATCTGCTTCCCTCCAGTTGTGCCCTCCCTTGACTCTTGTACTTAAGTGTCGTGACATGAGATTTTTTATTTTACTTACAGGAATGTCCTTCTTAGGTAATGGGCTGCCTTGTACCAAAAGTGGGGGCTTTTCTTCCCAGAGCCTTTGTTGTCATCATCTCTGATCCATGAATGGTTCAGTAAAACTGATGATATTGTGAATTGTGTTATTTCCTCTGCATGACCCTTCTGAAATACTGCTTTTAGGGACTACTGTCATACCATTTCATTGCTCAAGAAAACACTTGTGATTTTGGTTAGGTTTCCAAACTTAAAGATGGTCATTATGTTTCCATCACTTTATACATTTAATTGTAGACCAAAAAATACAGCACTGCAGGTCGGCATGATACCTTTGGTCAGCTGCCTGAAGTCCTGGCTAACCCTGGGAGCTCTGCAGCTGCAGGAGCAAGAAGCGAGGGAATTCTCCTGAAGGCAAAGATGAAGTCCATCTGGACTTCCTCTGTCCTGTACTTGACCCAGTGCCTTGCACCTAGTAGATGCTCAATAAATACTTGTACAATGAAAGAAAGCAAACAGCAAATGCCATGTAATAACTCTCTTGCAGTCTTAAAAATACTCTTCTGCATAGCAGCTTCTGACATCGATGGTATTTAACAGACACCCATATGTACAAGGCTTTGTGTTTCAAATTTGTTAATTGATTCAATCCTCCTAGCCATCCTGTGAGCTGGCTTACAAATTCAAATCTAGCAATTAGAATTTTCTCACCAGACTTGAGTAGAATATGTTAATCCCAAACTTCTAGTCTAGTATCAGATTTCATCTAGGAAAACTCATGGCTAGCTGGGGCAAAAATCCCTTGGGTAGCTTGACTTCCGCTTCCTGGGTGCTCAGCACATTCCCCTCTTGCAACCTAACATCAAAGGCAGGTCTCTGATAGTCTGAGAAGTGTCTTTCTTCTCTGGTTTCCATGTACTATCTTTCAAAGTTAAGAACATATATATATTGTAAAAGTAGTATGTTTTCCAAAACATTCAACCAACGCAGAAGCATATTTAAATTAAGACACAAAATGCTTGCTTCTTTCTCTCTTCTCTAGGCTTTAACTGAAATTTATTCAGCAGAGGTATAGCTGCTGCTTGTCATCATCAGTTTGTGTTTTCCCAGATATTTTCTGAGCCTTGTTCTAGGATCATTATTGTTCATATTGTTTTGCAACCTTAGTATTTTTTATTTAACAATATGTTGTGCACCTCTTCCATGGCAGAACATTTGATTTAACTGATTTTTTTTAGTGGCTTTAAAGCAGTGACTATCAACAGATAGCATTTATTGAGTGTGTGTAGGAACCACTATTAAGTATCATTTAATTTTATTATCACAAAAACCATTTGAGGTAGGAAATTTTATCCACTCTTGTTTTTATATGAGTAAATTGAGCACTTTTTAATTTATCACAATTCATGTAACTAGTGTCTAATAAGGCACATTTAATCAAATATATATATATAATCTGCAATGAGCATCTGTAGGATAAAATCCTAGATTCATTTTTTTTCCATGCCTATTTTTGACAGCTTGCTATGTACCAGGAAATGTTCTAGGCATGGGGAATACTATGTTGAAGACAAACAGGGATCCTTTCTCAATGGTACTTACATGATAGTGGATAAACAGATAATAATCAGACAGATATCTATCATGATATATATTTATATATATGTCAGATAATGGTGTATACTAAGAATAAAAAGGAGAGTGAGGGAATGGAGAGTGATAGCATGGCTATTTCAGAAAAGGTGGTCAGGGATAGTTTCTCTGAGGGACCTGAACACTCAGTGAACATCTGAGCTCGCACAGCACAGTGAGAGAGAGAGAACATTCTAGAACAGCAAGCACAAAGACCCTATCTGAGATGAAAATGATTCTGGCATGTTCAAGGGGACCAAGGAGTATCTAAGATGACTCCTAGGTTTGGGGATTTGAGGAAAATGCTAAGTGGTGGGGCCCTTTATTGAGAAGGGGTGGGAGGGAGGAGGGGCAGGAGGGGGAGGTTGAGAGTGGGGGAAGGGAAGAAGAGTCCTAGTGTGGACTGAGGTTTGCTGTGTCTGTCACACATCCAGCAGACGTGTTCAGAAAGGAGCCTGGGGCACAGAGGAGCTGTCAAGGCTGGACACCAATCTGGGACATCAGGGGCCTGTGGGACATGTTAAGGGTGGGACCTGATGAATGCCCCCGAGGGAGTAAGGGAAGCAGGGAATGGGATTTGTGAGTCAAGGACATGCAAACATGTTTCTAAATGTCATATTGTTATTGAAAAGGTTTTGCGAATTTCCACTTCTCAATACCCCAGGAGAAGGCAGGACTCCCATTCCCAGGGTGAAAAATAAGCTTTTTCAATGTGTATTTATTTAACTATAAATAAAATTGAGCCAATTTCTAGTATTTTATTGGTACTTGGCTATTTTTTTTTAATCCTCTGAGCCACCTGTTTATGTCTTTTTCCTATATCATTGATTCTTAAGATTTATCTTATGATTCATTGATTTATAAGATATATAAATTTCATTGATTTGTTAGAGTTCTTAGAATATTTGTATTTAAGAATTTAGTCTATTGTCAAATGTTCTACAGTTTTTTCTTTTGATTTTTAAAGTGTTTTTGCAGGTCAGAAGATTAAATTATTATGTAATTAAACTTGATACTATATTTTCCTTTATAGCATCTGAGATTTCTTTAATACTTAAGTCTTTGTAATCTAAGATGACAACCAGATTCTCTCAGGTTTGGCTGGTTTTATTTTATTTTCTTGCAATTCTTTTAAAGTTTCTAGTATATCTTTGGTTTCTATTTTCATGGCAGAGCTATTCAGGAAATGTATTCACAGAACTAACCTCTTTCCAAGCTAATTTTTCAACAGTGTTGCTGCTGGGGAAACAGGGCAGAGGTAGATAGCTGGAGCAAGCTTTTGGTTGAGGCTAGAGCTGGGTACACAATAGGTACATAACACACCTTTGTTGAAGGATTATACTGCTGGCTTTTTTCTTAACTCAGTGGGGTAGAGCTCTTCACATGTTGGCTGCCAAGTACTTTCCAGATGTTATCATTTGCACAGACCCAAGATTTCCTGCAGGGGAAAGAGGCTGGGGATAAGGCCAGGGCTAGCCTGGCCAGAGCTGGAGGAAATGCCTTGCATATGCCCCTGGGGCAGGTCCACCTCATGCAAGAGAACTCAGTGACTGGAGAAGTTCAAACCCAGTTTCTACTGGGGAGCCAGAGCTCTCTGAGGAAGGATTTGTTACTTTAAACCAACCATATTGTATGCAAAATACACTTTGTGGTGCAAACTGGGAGCCAGCTGGGAGTCCTGCTGTGGTGTCCAGTCTTTTTCTTGTCACTTTCTGCCATCTACTGGCCACAGCACAAATTACTCCAGAATTACTTAAGATCAGCCCTATGAGCCAGGCGGTTTTAGTCCTGTCCTTTCTCAATCTGAAATATAATTTCACAGGTAGGTTGTGAAATTTTATTTCTCTCCAGATCATAGTCCTGAGGGGACTGAATTATCTGAGCACTTTATAATTTTTGTTTCTTTGTCTGACAGGCAGTATTTGAATTCTGACCACCTGAGTTTAATTTAAATCTAGGTTCTATGATTTATTGTATGTGTGACAGTGGGCAAGAAACTCAACCTCTGGGTGCCTCAGTTTCCTCATTTGTAGCAGGGGGATAATACTAGACCTTGCCTTCTAGGGTTTGGTCTCAAATGACATAAGTTCTCAAACGTAAAGCATAGTATACACCACCTCATAGCACTTGATAAATGTTTCTATTATTTGTTTGAAATTTGCCTAAGAATTTAGACAGACATTACTTTAGAACATAGAACATTCCATAAATTCGTTTTCATTTATAACCTGTGCCCAATATTTGTATAATAATTTTGTTTCTAGGCTGCTCCCAGACTCAGCTCAGAAGCAGTGGCTTCTATTCTGGAGCCTTTCTTATCCCCTCCTTCTGGAATAATCCATCTTCCCTCTGGGCTCCCATCCCACAGGATCTGGGCCTTTCTTAGACTAATGATTTTCACCTTGGAATATAGACCTGTCTTGCCTTTTACACTGCCTGGGTCCCTGAGGGAAAGAAGCAGTTTGATTCCATCCTTGTGTCTCTCAGTCTTTCTCACAATAGGATGTTATTGAGCAACTGATCAATAAATATTTGTTGAAAGGATAAATGAATCATCTCATCTGATTCCCCTCAGGAATCCTGAGTCAGGTGGATCTGATATGAATTGTGCCCATTCTATAGACAGGGAATTGAGAGACTTGTCCCAGATGAAATGGGTGGTATTGCTGGGACTAGGAGTCAATGTAACAAGGTAAGCTGGGGACTCTGACATGACTGTCATACTTCATCCAAGTCCCACTGAACTGTATTTCTGTCATAGCTGAGGCCAAGTCCCTCATGTCTGCTGTCCCACCATGGACTGTCAGTCTCACTTGTTCTCAGCTGACTAGTGCTTTGGGTCTAGATGTCAAACTATTTATTCCCCAAATTGACTTATAACTGTCAAGAGGCCCATCAGAACAGCCCTGTTACTTTTTATTAAGTACAAAGATCCTAGCTCCAGGGACCATGAGGGCATCTCTACTCTGTTATTCTCCATTACTCCTTTAGGCTTTATTCCTGCAGGCCGAATGAGCGTCTCTGGTGACTTTTAATATTCATTCAGCAAATGCCTGTTGAGCCCCACTCTGGGCTGCACATAGTGGAGGGAACACAGGGAAGATAGGATCCCTGTCTTTTCATTTACACCCAAGTGGAAAGCCAGTTGCACATATGAGCAAATGATATCAGTTGCTTGGGAGGGTTTGATTAAAACTGGATTTGTTACTTAATGCATTTCGTGGACGTCTCTGCAGAACTCAACGAAAATATTTTTCCAGGCAGATCTCTGGGTGATTTCAGACCTGAAGGGGCTGATTGGCCAAGGAATCTTCTTTCAGGTCTTTCTTGTTTTTAGATTCACTCTCGCGTTTTTTCATAAAAAGTGATCAAGTATTAAGAAAGGGTAACCCTTTCACACACCTGCAGCTACTGACTGGTCATTACCCCAAAGAGAGAGCCCCCAGCTGAGAATAAACATAGTATACATTTATAGTCTAAGTTTGAAGAAACACCCTTCCCTTGTGCCAGACACCCTACCTCAGGCTTGTAGGGAGGTGAGACTGGACAGGCGAAGTAGATTCCAGCGAGACTTCCTAACCCAGAGGTGGAGGTGCCACATGACAGTGATAGGACCCAGGGAGATGCTGTTGTCCTTCTGGGTCCCGAGGCTACTAGAGAAATTGGCCTATCACCCCCACGGACATTGTAGCCACGGGTGCAACGTGGGACACTGGGCCCCGCCAACAGACACTGTAAATGGCAGCAGTGATGCTGTGCCAGCCCTGGGGTGTGGAGGAGATTGGACAGAGGAAATGGAGGGTCTCTGCCTGTGTTTAGCCCTCTCACAGACAGACTCTGACCTCCAGTTCCCCCGATCCTCATGGCTGATTGCAGCCTGTCTAAGCAAATGAGATCAGACAGAGCACCAGACCAGGCCACAACTATGACACACCTTCTCCCCCCTCCCCCTTATCGACAAGAATTTCATGATTTTCATGAGCTTAGCAAGGAGATAGAGCTGAGTAAGAGAAGCCAAGAAAGTAATACCCAAAGTTCCTGGATCATGATGGATTTCTAGGCTGGAACAGTGTAAGTAGTCCGCTCTCAGCAGAGCGAGGTCAAAAAATGAAAGTGGTTCTTATTTTGTGTCTATCTGATAGTGACTCTATGGTTCCTACTTGCCGCAGTGCTGTATTCTGTGCCACCTTAGGGGCATGAAGGTGAGAAGGTGGCCATGAGGCAGAGTAGAAACTGCTCTGGCTTTGGAGGCACACGGAGGGCTTTTGAATCTGCCACACCAGCTTTCTTGCCTTTATTCACCTCTCTGCATCTGTTTCCTCATCTGAAAAATGGGGATAATCCCTCTTAAAATTATTATAAGGTTAAAAAATGTATGTAAGGCATGGAGCATATAAAGCAGTGGTATTATGAAGACTAAAATGTCCTGTCCTCAAGGAACTGATAGTCTAGTTTGGAGAGCTAAGACTATCATCATAATAATCACAGTGATGTGGCCTGTAAGAAACAATACGTTTGCATGTCAGACAGGAGTCTGAAGTAAGGAGAGAGGCAGCCCCGCATATTCACCCCATCTGCTCAGTTTTTTTCAACATCAATGTATTAAGCATCTACCAGGCTTCAGACTGTATTGTTAAAGATGTTCCGTTCACAGGTTCCAGAGTCAGAAAGACCTGGGTTTGAATCCTGTCTCTGCCCCTTACTAGAGCTGTGGCTTTGGGCAGTGACCTAACAAACACTCTGGGTTTGTTGAGTTTTCTCATTTATGGAATAAGGTTTTTAACAGTACCTGCCTCACAGGTTGCTTTGAGGAATAAATGAACTAATGCAAATTAAGGATGTAGCCAATTCCTTGGTGCCTTGTAAGCGCTGAACGGATTTTATAGCTGCCGTGATGAACAGTCTCCCCACCCTGATCATCACCACCACCACTGCCCCCATCCCTGTGGTCAGGGCTAGGGATTCTAAAACAACAAATAAGATACATTTTCTGCCTTCACACACCTCAGAGTTCAGTAGATCCTGGGACCATTTCTGATCTTTGAAGCCCTTGATAGGTGATCCAGATGGAATACAATTTATTTTTCAAGAAAGGGAAAACATTATGCTTGAGAAATCTACAATACTTTGACCTAGGGGAGGACATTTACTTTCACCCAACTACACCCACTTCGGGAATGTGCTTCCCTAGCTACCCTGAAATTGGGACAGAGATTTGTGTCTTTACTGGTTTTTACAGGAATAAAACCTATTTTGCTCAGTCTTTATAATTATGCAAATGAACAGATTTAGTGATTATGAGTCCCAACTTGCTGTATCCTTTCCTATATATTTATGCTTAGCTGTGATTTATATATTCCGGGGTATTCTGAAGTTCCATAAAATGAAATATAGCTGAACTGCCATTATGCTGCATAGGAACCACCTAATGAGGGAAGTAGCATTTTTAGCATTAAAGTGGCATGCAGTAAGTTTTAGTAAAAGGAATTCCTAGTATCTGAACTCAGAATAAGGGCTTTTGTTCCTGGTTTATGAGAAAGTAAAATAACACAGCTGCTTATTAAGCTTCTTTAATCTAAGAATTTTGAATGATGAAGTATAACACTGCTCAGAGGCAGGGGCTAGATGAATTGGCTTTAAAGTTTCTTTTGCATGTGGTGGAAGAATGAACAGAACCTGGAACAGTTAAATTACAGTTGAGTTACTCCCATCAATTACAGGCCACACAGAGTTCTCTCAAGATTTTTTTTTCAAATCTGTCCCCTAACTGTAAGAAGTCAGCATCCACTAAGAAGAAGGACATCTGTGTAATTTTAGATAGAAAAGTGCTGTCTCCTTGTCATTTTGTAGAAAATGCTTTTCTCTCTGTGTCCCTTCCCTGGGCCTTCTGGTATCTCAGAAAAGAAAGGAGCTACCTGGTAAATAAAGATAAGTTGTGCTTATTAGCAGAGATTTGCAAGGGAAGAGTCTGCTTAAAGATGGATAAGGAGGTAATTATGTTCCTCTGGCTGTAAAGCAGGGACTCATTTTCCTCTGTCAGGGCCTGGCAGCCAGTGAGGAGCTGAACAAGTATGTTTGCCAGCCTGGCACGACTGGAGTTCATGGGGATGAAGCTGCCTTCAGGCCTCTGAAGTTGCTGAGTCGTCCTGACAGTAGAACCCTTCTGTGGAGGACTGGTGCTCTGCCAGGAGCGTAAGACGCTGTCCTTTGGGAGACAGTTGTGCAGTGAACCCCAGTGCCAGGCTCCCGCGTGACTGAGCGGCTATTGTTATCTCACCCCTCATCGAGCTCCACACAGTCAGCAAGGACTGGGCCCTTCTGGGTGCTTGAACAAGGTCTCTTGGTAGGATCAGGTAAACAGTTGGATAAGGAAATGAAGAGGGAGAGGCCATGACTACAGAGTCTAACGTCTGGTTCAAAACTGAGTTCAGTCAGCTCTCCAGATGTTTCCACACACACACAAGTTCTCCTACAGGAAGACAAAGCAATCCTTGACTGGATGTTGCAGTTTCCATCCGATTGTTCTGGAGAAAGTGGCTGCTCCTCTTCTGTCACGTTTACCGTTTGAAGAACCGATGGAAGCCAAAAGACATAGGCACCCAAGTTTTCCCATCTAATGTGTATCTCCTGCTTCCCTGCCATCCCCATCACGGGCATGTAGAGAACACAGCAGAGCCCTGCCCTGAGGGAACTATGTCTGCCCTCTGTCCCCACATGAGCTCAGCCTGTCCCAGGTGTACTGACTCTGTGGGAATCCCAGACAATAAAAGCCAGGACAAAGCACCAGGAAAATGACCTGGTTCACCTGAGCCCGGTCTCCTTCCATACACCTCCTGTCTGAATAGATCAGGGGTGGTGGAAGGCCAACTTGGAAAGAAGTTATGCTGAGAAATGTGGGTATGTTCGCAGGCCCTTGCTTTCTTCTCAGGCTAATGTATGAGGCATAAAGGACGTGTGTATGTGTGTTTGTGTGTGATACCTCAGACGGTCATAAAGCAGAGCACAAAAGCTATTTCCTAGTCCTTGGAAATTAGTTGTCAACCCTCCACACCCCACAGGATTTTGGCTAAAGGCTTTTCAAATATTATCTGGTTATTTGGTTATTTCTGAGGAGTAAAGAATAGCTGTGAATTGAATGTCATTTAAACATCCATTCTCAGCTGTGATTTTAATTGCTTGGAAATGTGGAAATGCAGTTTTTACATTTCCAGATTCTATCTCTGCCTGGCACTTTCTCTTCAGGCTTCCTCTGTCGAAATAGATCCCTACATGCTTCTAGAATAAATCTGCAACTCGAGAATATCCTCAACCAGTGTGGATTTACCATGAATGAATTAAATTTAAGCTTTGGGGTTTCTCATTTTTATAGGCAACTTTCAAGGAACTGAGAAGGGCCTAGCAGTGTGTTCACAGGGTCACATATTTTTGTTAAATTTGCAAAAATAAGACCTTTTAAAAGTACGGTTTTTCTTAAAGAAGGCTACCCCTGTGGTATAAGTTTAGGTTCCTGAGCAAACTCTTAGAGCAGGATGAATAATTTTTTATAAGCTGCCCATCTTCATTGGAACAAAGAAATCTAAATTAGGTTACCTTAGGATAATGTAGAGAAGAATTTTTTGGCCATCTTCACTGCCCTCTCAATGCAAAGTGCCCTTTATCATACTTTTATGTGTCTTGAGGAAAGAAGCTCCAGAGGATACAAGAGTTCTTGGAGGGTTTTGCAATGCTAACTGACAGGGAGAAAACAGTACCTCGTATTTCAGGGGCCGCCTCCTTGTTATTTGGTGGGATATTAGCCACTGACAGAAGGACTGCATGGTACATTCTCTGGACCCTTTCTTCAGGACTAGGAGAAATGAGAGGAATGTTTGAAATGACTTAGGGGCCTTCATATTTCCTTTGCTTCTTCATCTCCTGGTTTTTTGGGCAGCAAGGCTTGGGGGCCCAGGTGCCTCTTATGGTCAGCTTTGGTGAATCAAGTGGTCCCAGAAGAGCAGGGCACAAGGTTCCTCCGTATTCAGGAGAGGGTTCAGTGAGATTCCTGAGGCTCTGGGTTGCTTGAACACCCACTCTGATCCTCACAACCACATCATACCCAGGGAGCTTGCTGAAGACGAGAGAGAGACAGAACACATGAGCTCTGTGTGCCCCAGGAGTGAGTTAGCATGGTGCCAGTGTTGTGTTAATTCACCCCCTCTCTCTTATTTGATGAATCAATTCAACAAATTCATTTTTGAATTGAAACGAATAGAATATTTTAACTTGCTCCACGAGCCTTTCTGTTCTCTCACCTCTGAGGTATATATGGTTTGCCTGGTAGTAGATATGGAGTGCACGGCTGTGCCCACGTGGCTGGGAAGTGTAGTCCAGCTCCGTGCCCAGGAGGAAAAGGGAAACGGAATTGTGAGGAATCAACCAGTGTCTGCTGGAGTGTGACTGCAAACTAACACCACCCCTGAAGGGAGAGTGAGGAACCTTCATTCCTCAAAATCAGAACTGTCAGAGTATTCTGTTCCATTACTTTGAGATGAGGTGGTTGAAAGTGGTGGGTTCTTAAGCCAAATAAAAATGACACAAATAATTAATGGTCCTTTAGAAACACTAGAAAACACAGGTTCAGGTGACTACTTGATATACGTTTTAATCAATGGTGTCCTATACTGGTACAATTCTTCAACTAGAAGACACGTCAAAAATTATTTAATCTAAAGCTTTAATAAATGATGAAACTGAGAGGAAGGTACATTTCCTGAGTTCTGACAATGCTCTGAGGTGAGTACGCTCTGTTCTGTGGGAAAGCATAGTGACTTGACTTACACAATGTCACACAGCTCCCATGAGAAGTGAGACTGGTTCCCGGTGCTTCAAAGTATGAGTTGATATGCTCTTTGTATATATTTAATTAACACTGTCACCCCCTGCCTCCCCCTCATCATGTATACATATATACATTCATACTCCTCTTCAAAGTCATTCATGTGAGTGTGATTTACAGTCTACTGACATGGAAGGAAGACATGATTAATGTGCCTTATTCTCAAAATGTGAGGCTACCAGGTCTGTGGTGTGACATCTGTAATAGCATCATTTTCACAGCTTTTTGCTGTTTCACAAATAGCATCAAACTATTTTGTGTGGTGATCCCCAAGTTCCAAAAGAAATTAGATAATCTTTTCACTGGTCTGGAAAAGAGCAAGTTGCAGTGGCTGACTTCAGAATAACCCATTGTTCCCAGCCTAACAGGTGCAGGTTTCGACACTAAGGGTCGGATCCCATTACCACTTGAGTTGCACGGATCACTGACCTTGAAAGGGGTCTTCACACTCATCGATGTGGGACCCGTCCTTTAGGAACCAAGCCGCTAATCTGAATGGCTGTGTAGAGCTGTGAATGGCGTTTAACAGGCGTCTCTCCATTCTTCCATGCTCATTGAAGAATCTCCGTCCTTCTCCTCCTGCTCATTAGAATTGACACTTCCCAGACCAGAGGGATGACCAGGGTGAATCAGAGAGCCGAGATCTTCATCCTGAAGGACAGAGTACAGTTCGGGGCCAGCTAAGGGTGAAAGCAGTCACTATTACAATTGGAACTTGGAGCTTATAATTGTGTCTCCATTACACAAAAATACAGTTACGTGGAATATCTTAAAGATATCTTGGTTTAAAAGTTAGATGATCCAATCAGGTCATTTTTATATAGTCCATTAAAAAGAACGACTTATTCAACTCTATGTGTACATACCAGCCCACTCTTGAAACAGGCCTTTTTCCCTCTGAAGCTGGTTTAATGTTTTGTTTTCACTTTATTTACTTCATTTAGTGTGTAGTTTGCTTTTGTGTGCATAGTGGTCATATTTATCACTTTGGCTAATTTTTCGAAACTAAAATATAAAAAAGGCACTAGAGATATTTTTGCAACACAACTGAATTCTCAGGGCACATGGCCACTGTATGGCTATTTTATGGAGCAAATTTGCTTGTTTGCTCCTGGGTGCAAATTAGGCATTTGCTACTCTCAATCCCAGGGTTGTAGTTAGTGGCTCATTTGATTTTCTGCTGATTGATTGAAGGCAGTAGCATTATATAGAGTCCTAGAAATACCTTCTGCCTATCAAGGTGAGATGGAAAGGATTTTCTTGTGACTGATTATCTAGCTAGTCATCTATGCTGATTAGAGTAATACTGTTTACATTTGCGGATGTGATTATAAGGAATGATACCAATGAGGGGAATGAGCTCTTCCTTGGGTATTATATGGAATATCCCTTAGGGATATGATAAGTAATCTTTTCAGAAAGCAACACTGGAAATGTTTCTATTATTTTGAAGAATTAGCATTGTGCCTTGCACAAGATACCATCATATCAATTAATGATTTCACTCGTTCATTTAGGAAACTATTGAACACTTCTTATGTGCAAGGTGTTGGAATACAAATTTGAGCGTGACATGATCCTGGCCTTCAAAGGACTTACAGTTTAGTGGAGGAGACAGACAGACACCTAGTGACCACATGATGTGATAAGGGCTCTGGGGGCCATATATACAAACCTCTGTATATGTATACATATGTGTACTTGCACTTCCTTCCCAAGCATTTGTGAACTTAATTTATAGTCCTCTAGGGGACTGGGGAGTCCTGTTGGGGAGTGTGCAGGAGCTATAATGCGTTTTTCCAGGAAAGTCAGAGAAGGCATCAGGGAGGAACCTGGGGCTTTGCCCAGGCAGGAGGGGGAGGATTTTAAGCAGAGGCGGCACATTACACAGAGGGACTGAGTGAGTGAGGGAGGAGTGGTGGGAAGAACAGCCCCTTTGTTGCAGCTGGACCGTGAAGAACAGGTGGACATGGTATGTAACACTGAAATACATAAACACAGAAAAGTAATGAGGAGGGTGGAAATATCAGTCCACACTCTTCAGGTGCAAAGGAGGTGTCACTTTATTTATTCTTCTATTAATCCACTGACTTTTTGAAAGCTCGTGTTCTGCCCTGAGAAAGAAACTCAGTCTTCATCCGTGTGCGAATCCTCTTCTCATTCCCTGGCTTTCCTTAAGCTCCAGGGGCCCTGTGCAGACATGGTGGGAGCGGAGGATGGGGGCAGCAGGACTTGAGTTGTCAACTCACCAAGCCGGCATCCGATGAGATAACACTTATCCTGCTCGAACCCTTGGTCATCAGCTGCTGCTGGGTCATGATCCCAGGAATCAGCCTCTAGATATTCTGCTTTATGAGGCTGCCTAAGGCCTGCTCTGCCTAGTCATGCCACTTTTCTTCTCTGAACTCTAGCTGCCCCGCAGGGGACTCTGTTGGGAAATAAGGCTTATGACCTTCTGATCTTGGATCCCACATCTTAGCAGGGAGATGTCTATCTCCCCTTCCCCAGGAAGAATAGGGTACACACCTCCTTTCTTAGAGGTCTCACTACCTCCTTTCCTACTGTCTTCCCCACCAGGGCTAGCTTTTGCAATTGTGAAGGTATGGGATGTAGGGATAGCAGTAGTGGTGGAGAAGACTCTTTGCACTTGGTTATTGTGTATTTTCCAACATTTTTTGTTTATGTCCTGTGTTCTTTTGATTTCATCTGAAGGTTAGGCTTTTGAAACTTCAGTAACAAGTTTCTTTCTTCCTTGTAAATCTCTTTTCTGAAGTAAGGTATCTAGAAAGGTGTAGATTAGGGTTCTCGAACACAACAGTACATTACCATCACTCTAAGCACTTCCTAATACAAATGCAGTTGGTCCACTTCTTGAGGTTCTGATTTCATTGGTCTGGGGTGGGGCAGGGGCCTTGGGTATTGTTTAGCGAGCTCCCCAGCAGGTTCTAATTATAGTCAGCGTCAAGAATTACTAGACCAGCATAGTGGTTAGGAAAGGTTCGAAGTATTAAAGAAAACGCAGGGAAAACATCAGTTTATGTTACAAGGTATGTATGACTCAGGTCCAGGAGGCCAGCACTGCATGCGGAAGAATCTTGAATGCCCTGTAAGAGAATTTTGACTTTATTGCATTGAGAATGCAAGACACTGAAAGAAAAAAAATACCTGGTATTTATTTACTGTCTACCCTATGCTCAGTGCTATGCTTTCGTTTTCTAATTTTAGCCTGAGATAAATCCAACAAGGTAGATGGTGTTGCCCTCTATTTTGCAGATGGGAAAATGGAGCTCAGTAAGGGTATATAAATTTCCCAAGATCATTGGGTAAGAAAATTGCAGATCCCTAATTGGCATCCAGATCTCTGATTCAAAATCCAGACTGTTTCATGAAATACTGTTGCCTCCGAAAGCCACACGATAAAACAGTGTATTAATTGAAGGAATCAGTGAATAGTTCAGTCAACAAAATAATGAAGGGCAGAAGGTTAGCCCTTAGGCAATGGAACAGCTGTTAGCTGAGGTTGTCTTTTCTTTCAGATAGTTGTCATCATCCATTCAGTGGTTACCACTGCTTAGGTTTTAGGCTTTCTCTCAACATGGCTCATTTGGGGATCAGAAGTTAGCATAACCTGAAATATTCATTTGTGCTTGTTCTACAGAAATATCATTCTTTACTAAGAAATCATTTTTTAACAACCTCTCCCTATTTATTTTTAGTAACCAGTTTTTGTAACCAGTATAAAACTAAAATATGTATAAAAATTTGCATGAGTAGACTGTAGTGTCACAAGGCAACGAGGAGAAAATGAAACTCCTAAATGTAAATAAAGTGTCCTTCTGCCCTGAATAGGATTTGTATAACCTGTGTTTTCTTTAAATACTTCAGAGGAAGATCATTATCTTACTTTCATTTATATAATGCCTCAATCTCTTTTCATGATCATTATCAGCACTGTTCAGATTAAATTTGCTAGTTATCCTCCTTAACTGTGACCATTAATTGTCTTACTTTCTGCTTTTCATTGTTCAGGGCACACAGATGGCCCATGCGCGCTGTCTCCAATTTTCCTTCTTGAGATGAGGGTGGGCAAAATCCTTTCTTCTAAACTTGCTGCTGGGTAATTTATTTGCTCAGAGATTCCCCCTCCATTTTATCAAGTGATTTCTTACTGGAGACATCAGAAAATCAGTATATACTAAAACATGGTTTGGCCTCCCCTGGCTATTGTATATTTACTTTTCCCAAAAATCCAGGCCTAGAAGGGCACCTGGCACAGCTCAATAAATGCTGGCCCCAATGTGGTCTTCATGTGCTAAAACAGGATGGGATAAGCCAGGTACATTTAATCATCCATTGTTGAAATTCAGATGTCCTTGTTATGTATCAGGTATCCAGAGGTATAAGATTCTGATTTGAAAAGTATGCGTCACAAATCCCCCCTTCTTCTGATGCCTAAGTCATTTATGCGCAGCTCTCCCGTCCTTGACCCGATAGTGAGACTTCCTTTGATGTCCCACAATCTCCATATTTGTTTCATTTCCTCTTCCAGAACCACACACTTATTTGTCTTCCCTCCGTACGTTTTGGGGATGTATCTACTTAGTGGGAGAACATTTCCAATAACTTCTTCTGCTTTTATGATGTTTCTATCAGTCTTCCTCTTTTATTACACAAGTTGACCTGGGTCCCATCAAAGAAGGAAGGGGCCTTTCACGTCCAGGATCCAGGTAACTTCAGGAGAAACACATAGTGGTGGAGGTGAACTTCAGTTCTGAGGGTTGCGGCATTTAGAAAAGTGGAAAAATCATGAGTGAGTGGCGGGTGTATCAAGGCTCAGGAGCAATGTGTGTTTTTGAAAACAAAGGCAGAGGGCAGAGTCGACTTAAGAGCTAAACCGTTAATGTGGTCATTCATTTTAAAGAATTAGGGTTGAGAGTAATATGAACACAGGCTTTTTAAGTCTCAGAGGAGCTCACCTGGCTTGTTTAGATTTGACTTTTATTAAAATCTATTTATATTGCTAATTTTTGCTTTTCTTTTTTTTGCAGCCCTGTTGTTCTGGTAGGATGTTAGAATTTGTTTGGATGGTAGGGACAATGGTTTTAAAAAATGAGATGACATGACAGAAGCTTGTTCTGAAAGTCTCATGGTTAGAGAGGGAGAGGCAAAGGGGAATTGGCCAGTATTCTTCTATTAGAAAAGATTATTTGGAAGGAATGAAATTTCCGAAACTGCTTGAATAAAGGGAACATTCTAACCAGCAGCATGTGTAGAGGGAGAGGAGGTGAGGTGGGAGGAATAATGGAGGAACTGAGCAAAGAAGCAGTGTAATGTTGATAAATAATTGTGAACCTGTTGCTTATTTTGTGGAAGCTGCTGCCCTGAATTTATCCTTAGCTGGCTCTTGGTGTCCTCGGAACTGCTCCAGCATTGGGTTTGGATAAAAGTCATTCTACCTCTTGCCTTTTCTGTCCTAACCAACTGCTTTTTCCATTTTGATGAGTGAAGTCTGGGTCAGGTGTAGAAAGCAATTGAGATGGCATACAGAGAAAGAAGATAAAGAAATAATAAAAAAATTGTATTATGGAAATGGTTTCCCTCAGAATATAGATCAATATACACAAATAACACCATCCCACTCTCTCAAGTTCCCGTATCTGTGAAATTTGGGCCCTGCTCAGTTAACGTAGCTTTTATAAAGGCTCCTCTGTACTCCAGCAGTGTTTGATGTTCTTTCACTGGAAGAGCATTTTGAGCCTTGTTTTATTCCCCTCTGTGGGCAGAGACTGTGCTTTAACTCTTTTTCGCTTGCATATAACAGGTGCCTATAAAACATATATTATTGAATCAAACCTAGACTGAGATGCATTCTGTTTGGGCTGAATTGGCAAGCTCTGCTTACAGTTTGTAAAGATCATGTGACATTTCTGCATGCACACACCCATGCATTCACCCTCACATGTGCACACACATGCTTGAAGACAGAGTTGGGTAGGGGTTTGGCATTCGGGCTCTGGAACTGCCTGCCTTGGCTTTGAATTTTTGGTTCATTGCTGTCCAGCTGTGTGATTTTGGGCAAAGTCTTTAGCCAATCTCATTGAAGTATTCTCTCTTGTGTGACTAGGGCTGATATTAGCATCTGTCCTATGGGACAGTTGTCAGAATAAAATGATACAATACGTATCAGGTGTTTAGGACAATCTCTTTTGCTAGTGAATACATGATAAATATCTGCCATCAATATCGTCATTATTATTATAGTCGTGCTTACAAAGTCTTTCATCTATATAAGTCTTGTGTCCAGTCCCAGATTATAAACTTCTTGTGGGTAGAGACTGTTTCTCTTTTTTCTGTATTTTCTAGCTCAATCTTAAGCATGGAGTAAGCTTTTAATAATTATGTATTTATTAATTGTTGGAATAAGGGAGCCTAGAGAGCTCATGGTGCCTCACAACATCTCCCTGAAACATTCCAGGCAGTAAAGTGTGAAGGTAAATGATAGTTCTGAACCCAGAAGAATCCCATATTTGGTCAGAAAAGCCAGGGGCCTCTGGAACTTTCCAAGATAGTAATAGCAAATGTTTATAGCTATAAGCAAAACCTCTTTCTATGAATAACATTAAAAAGAAAGTATATATAGTCCAAGTTCTAACCAGGTCCATGTTTTAGGAGTGCTAAATTGCAACGTGAATTTGGGAAATTTTTTATTTCTATTGTTTTCTCGTTGCTATTGTTGTTTTTTCTTGTAATGAAATTTGAACTTAAGTTCTACTTCATTGCTATGTCCTGAATTAATGTTGTCTAGGATAATGTTGGTTTCCAGGTGGTGCAGAAATCAGCCTGGGAATATTTTGGGCAACTTTTCAGACTCTCTATTTAAAGAGGGAAAGAGAAGACCTCTTAAAATTGTGGTATTGGAAAAATATCTTCATCTCTTTCTCAAAAATGTTGAGATAAGTGGCAGATAGTCCTTCACGATGAAACCATCAGATATTTCAAGGGAAATTAGATCCTTTAGACTCTGATTCTTTTACACTAGACTCATCAGAATATAAGAGCAACCTGATAACTAAGAAGTCCCTGAAGCCTTTGTTCTTGAACCAGGAGGTCACATTTTTGCCAGTGCTCATTACAACTTGAACTAAGAGAAACTCAATTTCAGCTTCAAGTTTGGAACCCACAACCTTGAGTGAGTTATAATGCTGGTAAAATTCTCCCTGCAAACTTACTCAGAGGACATGCTTGGGATGGGATGGACATCTTAGAAAAGCATGTATTCTGGGGAAGGAAAGAACTGTCAGGCCAGCCAAGATATTTCCAAGGGCCAGGCCACGGGCAGAAGGCAGCTCATGCAGTGGCATTCTGGGAAAGCCAAGAAGTAGAATTCTATAATATTTGTAGTAGTGTAACCACACGCTGACATGGGAAAGGAGTAAAACTCAGGCTGTGGACAAAGTGAATGGATTCTGTGGACTGAGTGCCCAGTGAATTCCCCACAGTGAATACTGACTATATGTTCATTCATTCTTTTAACAAATACCCATTGAGCAGCCTCTGTCAACAAACATTGCACAAACATTGGAATAAAGAGGTAGCAAGGCAGAAGGTCCCTTTTATCAAAGATAAACAAAGCCGGACACTAGCTGGGAAGGACAGGATTTAGTCAGTAGTAACTGTTGGAATAGGGGAGAGTCTAGCAGGAGCTGAACTCAGCTTTGATCTGTAGAGAGGTGACTGGACATTAAAGGAAGACTGGCGGAGTGGGGAAGGGAGTGAATGGGGACTCAGGAGAGTCAGGGAAGTGAAAAATCACAAAAAGTGGGGTGGTTGTTCCATGGGAAACCCAGCCAGGTTTGCTAACTGGTATTTAACACAGTTAGGTTCGTACACTCTCACAGAGACAGGCTGTCTTCAGGTATTGGCTGAAACCAATAGCAAATTCTCTAGGCAGCTTGAGTTTTCTCAGGCAGACACTTTCAGGGAGCTGGGTCATCTTAGGGAGGTGACTTTAAGCTATTAGAAACTAGGTTAGTGTTTCTTCAAGTCTCTGGGGGCCAAGGTTGAAGCCTAGTGGAGAAAAGGGCTCAGAAAAAGGGCCTGACTAGAGTTTGATCAAGGAGAGAATCTTTGTCCCTTCCCTTGTAGAATTTCATTCTATCAGAAAACTAGAGAATAACACTTGAATTAAATGTTTAATTAAATCTACTATATTACTTTATAGTAAGAGTGCTGCTTCTGTACTTCAGATGTTCCTAGCAGACAGATGTTCCCAGCAGATTTGGTAAAGAGACAACCTGTTAATTTTCCATTAAATTAGTTAACTTGAGAAATTCATGCAAGAACTATTCTGAGTCAAGTGTAATGTGTACACGAGATCATCTGGTCTTGACATGTTTGTTTCACTGTCCTCAAAAAGTCTACCAAGATGTCTGAGTAGTGTACCTTTCCATTTGACATACCAAAATGAGTTAGGTATGCTATATGCAGAAATTCTGGGCTCTCCCAAGTCAGGTCATTTTCAAATGTGTGCACACATCTTTCTTTCCTGTTTTGATTTGGACTAGATGATTTGGATATGTGCAGAGCCAACTGCTGCTCCAGCCTTGAAATAACTTCTTAGCCTCTCAGCACCACCTTCTTACCACTTTTGTGTTTTCAAAGTGGGAAACTCATCATCTCAGGGCACAATAACAAGATGAGCAAAAGTAGAATTTGAATTCTGGTTCTGACGCCATCACGCTTTATCTATGATACAGGATGAGTCAACCCCTTGGGGCTTCATATCCCAGCTCTCAGCTCAGCAGAACAGTGACATGTGCCCAGATGGAAAAGTGCCATGAAGATTAAAATATGCTAGGCACTTGCTAGTTTCCAGTAATTTTGTAAGCATGCCTTGTGCCAGGAGCTTATCACATGGGATTAAGGCATGTGGGGGAGACAAATTACTTGGAAGGCTTGGTTCGTACCCTTAAGGTACAATCAGTTTGAGTTGATGATATAAGGAATTAAAAGTGAAACAGGGAGTGACACTGATTTTTGTCATAGTTTTGTATTTCTTAGGGGAAGGAGTTGAAAGGAGCATTAATATTTAGCTTTTTTTCCCTCTGTCATAAGCCCTGTATATGAGTGGATAGAAAACGCAATTATATTTAATACGCTATGGTGATTTATTAGAAAAGGGATGCAAAGTAAGGTAGTGATCTGGCCACATACACAAAGAGACTGGCTGCCTGCTTCTCTGATGCAGTGTAATGATTGGCACCATAGGCCATGTGGCATCACCCTCCCTGGGACCTTTGCCTGAAATGATGACTGATGGGGGAACACGACTGTCCAGAAGAGCCTTTTTACCTGAGATGCATGATGTATCCAAATGGATCAAAATCTCATTCCTTCTCTCCATCTTCATCTAAAAGGTTCATTTGAGTTATTTGTAAATTGAACCGTGACTGGTATTCAAAGCCCTGTTGGGCTTTCAAAATTCTGCAGGCATTGATTCTTGTCTATTCCAGCCCCTTATCAATACTCTCCAGAGCTTGGGGCTTATGGCAATAAAAAGGAGCAACGAGTATCTGCATCTCAACAAGGTCCTTGGCATTCCAGACCCAGGGTGCCAAGTTGCCTCCTTCTCCAACCTGCTGCCTGTAGATGAAGTGAGAGCTGCGGACTGCATCTGCAGGGAGGGCAAATCACTAACGGGACATGACACTCAGTGTTCCTCTCGTCCCCCTTCCCCTAGTATGAAAATGCTGCTGCCTGCCTCTGGGAAAAGCATTCACAGCCAGCAAGGGCATTAATAACAAAACCTTTCACTGCAAAGCCAAAATTGATGGAAATCCTGAGCCTGATTTTCCTTTGGTCTGAAATGCACACTGTTGCAAAGGCAAGTGACCTTCCTTTACTGATGAAATACCTTGAAAATTTCTTTCACAGTCTGTTGATGCCATGCCCGACCAAGCAAATCCTGCTTCCTCTCTCTGCTCCCTAGAGGAATGCCTCAGGACCATGCTGGAAAAAGCAAATGATCGATTAATGATGAAATTGGCCAACTTGCCAATAATGATAAATTGCTTTGTTCTTTCCATAACAAGGATGCCTGCTCAGTGTGTAGCCTGTGCCTGAAGACAAAGGATGAGAACCCTGGTCAAAATGAACATGGATGAGCTTTCATACTCACAGTGAGCACAGTGACAACAATAAGCATGGCTCACATGTCTGTCTTATTTTTGGCCAATTTCAAATGTTTCACATAATCTTAAGGTCAGATGTTTATATTTGCAGAAGAAATGCAGTGATAGTAGTAAAGATTTGGTCAGAGTAAGCTTCCCTTCCCTGTATTTACGTGGAAAGAGTGTCATGGATGAACATGCATTTTTTAATGTGTGTAGAATACTCTAAAGACAGCCAAACAGACCCACTAGGAATCTGCAGTCCCTTTGAGAAAAAAAATCAGCACATGAAATAATGTGAAAATAACTACAAAACAACATGTCGAAAGGGGCAAATGAATATACAGTCACTATTTTCACTTAATATTTTTGAAATCATGGAATAATATGTGAAGAGTAATATTATCTTATACAAATTAGGAAATACATAAAATAAAGATAGAACAACTATTAGCTGCAATTCATCACTCAGGAAAATGAAAAACAATCACTTAACATTTGAGGGTAATTATTTCTGGTCTTTCTGTATTTCTCTACAGAAATACTTTAGAAGTACTTCATTCAAACTCTATTTATGCCTTAAATAAAAACCAATGGGCTATAGTGTTAAGTGCATTCACATTGTTGTGAAACCAATCCTGACCTTCCAAAAAAGAGACATATGTACATGGATATGATAGATTTTTTATTATACTAATTTTTATAAGTATTGCTTTTTTCCTAGTACCAAAAATAGTCCATGTTTAATATAGAAAATACCCATTATTCTATCATTAAGAAAGAATTCTTGTTAAATTTTACTGGTTATCCCTCCAGCATTTCTCCACATGAGTATGTATATCTGTGGAGGTATGTAAGGATACATCATTAGTCTTTGAATTTATAAATACAACATTATCCAAGATATCAAATGCCTTTTCCTTTAGGATTATTTTGTGAATTAGCTCGTAAAAATAAATCCCCATATATAGTTTTATCACCTTTATTTTTCCATTTAACATTGTAGTTTGGGCTACTTCCCATGAAAAGGCCAGAGTGGTTTAAGGTAAAGGAAGGAATTTATCAGGGAGTGCTTCCTAGAGGAGGTGAGCCTGAGGACGAGGAGGGGAAGATGTGCATGGGCCCCACAGCCCCTTTGTCTACGCCAGCCTGCTAACTCTCTCCTGCTGCTCTGGCCTCTGTGGCATTTACAGGTGACAGGCCGAGGTCAGTATTTACGAGAGGCACCAGGACAAGGGAAAGTTCTGTGGACCATAGTGAAGTGGCTCAGCTGCTGACAATCAGACTCCATGCTTCTCTGTTTGCTGGCTGAGAATGTCCTCTCTCCAGGCTGTAAGATGACACTCTCGTGAAGCTCTGAAGGCAAGAGGAGATGGTATTGAAAGGTGAATACTTACCTGCTTCCTGTAATAGTGTGTTTCAAGATGCACAAGAGAATTTAAAAATACTCCTTGAAATAGGAAATAACTTTGAAAATTTCAAGCAATTAGTAACCTGTAGCAAGGATGCCAGATTACAGAGAGTTTGAACTTTGTCCTGGGAAATTGACGTATCGAGGACCTAGGTTTGTCATAGTTCCTCTTTAATTAGTGATTCATATAAATTGATGCATATCACTAATCATTTTATCTAATAATTGCACAAGCTGAAAGATTTGCCATCAGGTTGAGGGTGCAGTGGTAGTAGTATATGTAACTGAGGTCATACAAGTTCACTTACTATGAGAAACTTTAAATATACAAATTTTTAAGTAAAAAGAGGTCTCAGTGCTAGATTTAGTTTTGTATTTGTTTTTTATTTTATTTTCACTGACTGGCTGAGTGAACTGAGACAATCACCCAGTTTTCTTTGTACCTTGGGTTCCTTTCCAGTATAATGGGTTTAATACTTTCCTGTTTACCTGCTAAGGGTTTTTTTTAAGGCTTAAATTTGTTAATAAGTATGGAAACACTTTGAAAATTAAATTCAGTGTAAAAGGTAATATTAGCTGGGGACTTTTATGAGACAACAACCCCATAAAATGAGTTAGGAAGTGAATTCAGAGAACAAAACTGGTTTCCATATGGACTGATGTAGCTTATCAGCTATTATGTTTGAGAGCAGGTGGGAAAAGCTTTCTTTGTTGATGTGTATTTACATGAACTCTCATAAGACAAATTGAGCATCTTGGAAAAGATACACCACTAAAAATGGACATTATGAGAAAGAAGATAGCAGTTCCATATACAGTCCCAATTCATCTTTTTATGATGATGCCTGAATCTGCCTTAAGGCATCTGGTTGCTACCTGGGGCAAGGATTGTGCTTCGGTTATGACCCCATCTCCAGGGCCTGAGTCAGGGTGTGCACATAGCAGGTATTCAATGCTTACTGAATGAGAAATGATGCTACCCCCGGATTTTAGGGATTTAGAAGGTAAGGTAGTGAGTTCCTGACTCTATTAGAGAAACTATTATGTACCAGTTAGAGTACTAGGACTTAAGCTCCATCTGCTATACTTATAAAAATCCTTGGCAAATTATTCTGCTAGCTATTGTTTAAAGACTGTGTTCCCAAAAGACACACAAGTGAAACGTGGTGGGGGAGGGTGGAGACCATGGACTATTTTGTAGAATTCATCCAAGCTATGGGAAACACATGCCCATCCAATCCAGCAAATACATATCTATGAAAAAAACACACAAACACATATACTTAACACACATACACACACACATACATACACAAAGCATATATTCCCACTGCCTGTTTTGATCATAAAAACCAATGATTTTGAGGTGAATTTGGAAAGAACAGCCCTTCCTGTTTCATACTTGGAGAGTGACAGCTTAAGGCGACACAGCAGACTAGCAGTGTTTGGCTTCCCCTAATGGCCGCAGAGGGTGACTAGGACCCTGATTTGGGCTGAATCCAGGAGCCGATATGGGGTGGGTGAGTGGACAGAAGTGACATGTGGCTGCAGGCCAAAGATGTGAAGTCCCAGTGCCAGTGCTGGTTGTCCAAAGGGTAGAGTCTCAGAACTGTAGGAAAGTTAGGATAGGATAGTTTAAGAGGCAGATCTTGGAGGGATTCCCCAAATAATACTGCAGGTAGTGGGGGGGACCTTTTACTAGGGACCTGCCATGCAGTCTGCTAAAGATGCTCTGCTAGTTCAGACAAGTGTAGATTCATACCTACAGCTTGGCTCTTCTAGCTCTGAGGTAGTTTCTGAAGGCCAGCACAGAAAATCAACATGTCTGCCAGCCGGGCAATGTACTGAGCATACTCCAGAAGTCAGCCACCAAGGGCAAAAGATCAGCGTGGCGGATGTTGTAAGAGGCACCACTCAGACCCCCTTCGGGAACAGAGGTCTCATTCCTCCAGCTGAAAGACCCAGCTGCTTCCAGGAAGTTGTCTCTGCTGAAGAAAGCCCTTCCCTGGATGGCCTGAATCTAGTCACTGATTCAGAAGGACAATAAAGGGATGGCATCCTCACTCTACCTGGGAGCAATGCTAGGGTCACTCAGCTCCAGAGCTCTGTAGAGCGTTGGCTGAGGATGCCCCTGAGACAGCAACACAGCTCCCCCTTTCCCCCTGCCCATTTCTGCTTCCTTCCCTTAGCTTTCCCAGGTGTGGACCCCAAAAGCACTCCCTAATGAACACCTTATTAGGATGGAAGCTTATCTCCACCTAAGAGTCATCTTCCCAGGGCCTGACCAGCTTCCCTGGCTGACGGCTTGCTTGTAGGAGACTGGCTGTTACAACAGTTTGACAACATGCTGTGAAGAAGGTCTACGTTTAAGAGCTGAAGAGGAGGTGTGAATATCAAATAATGTCCTGATAAGTAACCATTTTGCTCTATGAGAATACTGTCAGTGCACTTGAAAATTCCAAAGCCTTTTCCACAAAGCTTTGATCATCTCATGGATCTTGTGAGGATGGCAGAACAATTGTATGTATATGTATATATTTTGCCCATTTTACAGATTTGGAAACCAATGCTACCTGAGGGTCACTGAGGTGAACAAGAACCCATTATTAGTAAGTGGCAGAAAAAGGATTTTGAACTGAACTCTTTTGATCCCCGGTTTAGTACCCTTATCAAATATATGAAAACGGGACTCTCCTAATAAAATAAAAGATGGTGATTTATGGGGACACCACAGACAGGGAGGCAGGAGAACCACAAGGATCTACTGAAGTTCAAATGACATGGTAGATGTGTAACCATGGAAAATACAGCAATGGCAAGGTCAGCTGGCCAGGAACCGTGAGGGATGGTGGAGATGGTGGAGGGACTTCCTTGAGAACGCTTTCCTCTCTCTGAGGTGGAAGGGGAAAGCCACAGACCTGGTGACAGTTTCTGGGGTTGGCAGCTCTAGCTCCAAACTGCAAAGCAACTTCTCTGTGCAGAATTTCCTGGTCTGCCACGAATCACACCTGTCAAGGTGTCACGTTTCTGTCAAGATATTACTTGCTCTTTTGAGAACAAAGAATATCTCTTTGGTCCCACAAAGTACACATCTATATCTATATTTACATCTATAATTATATATATATATAATTTCCTACCACATATATGCAAACATACTCCCCACGGATGACTTTCTCTGGCTTAATGTCTGAAACTATTTCGCAGGCATCTAATTTTTAGCTGCGTGGACGATTTCCAGCTCAGTCTCTGAGTGCATGTATTTCTAAGGTATATCTCTGTGTGTTCTCAACATGCACATTAGAGCACAGCTCGGCGAGCCCAGGTTTCCTCTCGTCCCCAAACCTGAGCGGGGACAGGCGGTGGGGGCAGTTGCCTTTCCGCGCTGCACGCCTACTCCTGCAGCGCGGCCCGAATCCTGTCCCCGGCCGCACAGTGCAAGACGACGGTGCGACAGGGAGCAGACACGCCGCGTTCTGCTGCCTGTGACCCGAAAGGCAGCGGCGCCGCACTCCGCTTAGGCAGTTAGCTGATTGCTGTCGCCCGCAGCTGAGCGGTGCGCGGGGACCTCACTGCCTGCCCGCCTCTACTGCAAACACAGGCACGTTCTCCGGCTTTGATAGCTCCCTGGGTTCCCAGGAAAAACAACCACAGCGTTTCCATAGCGTATTTCCCAAATACCAGCGTCAGGGGATCCCAGGATTATAGCAACAAATGGTCTGAGGTACTCTTTTCCAAATAGACATGAGGAAAAATAATCCAAATAGGACCATTAAATAATAATCCTCATTAAAACCAAACCAACCCAGACACAATCCTTCTTAAAAGCGTATTAGGGGGCCAAATACAAAATGTTTTAAGAGAAGATTAATAATTTGCTCGTTAATTTTATTGCATAATTACACATCATTGATCTTTCCAGAGTAGTGCATTTTTTAAATTAAAAATGCCTTTTAGGTTTCTATGGTACAATGTGCGCATCAGGTGTGCAGAGAGCTTTTTGGCATGCAAAAAAAAAAAAGAATTGCAATACTAGACAATGTGCTATTTTTCTGTAAGAACACAGCTTTTCCTAAAACATTAATCTGCTGCAAAAAGATGCTCCTAATTTAGAAGAAATTAGAGGCAGAGTCTGCTCCGAAAACACCTCTGCTAACAGCTTCATTAGTATGTATTTTCACATAAGTCAATTAGCCAAAACACATACACATGCTAGCAGTGTTGTTCCCTGCTCTGGGAGTGTCAGCAAGACTTTAAGCAGATCTGAAACAAAATTGCATAAATGGCATGTACAGCTCTGTGCATACAAAGATACCTTCAGGGTTCTAATAAATTCATGAAACTTTTTAAAGTATGATTTCCTAGCAGGCAATCACTTTTAATTAACAGGATCACCTACAGCAACACATGTCCTTCAAAAACTTACATTATTTTTTCTTTTTGAATTTCAAAGTTTCTGTAGTAAAAGTTGAATAGCTGAGTAGCTTAACCTCAAAAGGATTCCAGGCTTTTATGACAGTTATAAATCACTGTGGTGCCTTCTTTATAAGAAGAAAAGATTCTTAACACAACAGAGAAAGAAGGAAATGTCTTTTTAGTCATAGCTAGAAGCAAGCATTTTCTCCAAAGGTCAAAAAACTTTTCCTCAGTTAAAGAATAATTTTAAGGACATTGCAGCTACTTGTACAAGTAGGCTCTTATAATTTACTTTATGAATTAAACATTCAATTTCCAGGATTGTGGTTTGACACAGAATGGACTCGCCTCTTTTCCAGAGCTGGTTTTGTAGAGTTTCTCCTGTATAGTTTTTTAGTCAACATAGGCCATGGCTGCATGTAGGGTCTTACTTAATGAGCCCTTCTCCTTAAGAAAATGAGAATCTATACACTCGTGAAAGGATTCAGTTGAATGGTTCTTGCCATTTCTTTTTCAGGCCATTGTTTGAAAGACAGGGGATGTGTTCATAGGCTGACTAGGGCTAGTGATAAGGTTGCAGAAATCTGAAAAAAAAAAAGACCCTGATGATTCTGAGATGAGGGAAGAATAAGGGACACCAAAAAGAAACCTATTCACCTTCCCTCTTGTCCTTAGAACCCTGGGCAGTTGTCTAAGGGGAGATGTCTGACTCCAGTGGGAGTCAGGGAGGGAGTCTCCCCTCCCCACTTCCCGCATCCCAGCCCCAACCCCCCACCCCCACCCCCAGTGCTCTTCTTTATCACAGGAGACTCGTTTCCTTCTGTGATTTCCCCAGATGTGAGGGGGTAACCAGGTGGGAGCTTGGGGAGTGAAGAATTAAGATGATGTCTTCTTTCCTTCTGCAAAGCTGATGGAATACCTGCAGAGTATTTTGTCAGGGTAGGGAAACAGCCTTTGCAGACCAATGCAGCAGTGCGTCCAGGCACTTCTCTGCAAGCCCCAGGGCACTCCTGAAGCCAGCCGCCGTCGTTTCTCACCTGGGGGAGTGCAGCAGCTCCCCCACTGGTCCTGTTGCCTCTGCATTGCTCCTCAAACTCATTCTCCACAGAGTTCATTCATTGCTCTGTTTTGTTTTTAAGAACTGACCACAGACTGCATTAGGTGTGAGAGACACAGACCTTTCCAAAAACACAAATCTGATCATTTATATCCAAGCTCAGTTCTCTCAGTGGAGTCCTGTCCTTAATATAAAACCTAAACTCCTAATTATGGCACAAAACCCCTTCATCATTTTTCTCCTCTGCTTATAGTTCCAGTCTCAACTTTTGTCCTCCTCGACCTCTCAGTCTGATTTCTAGCCATATCGGACTATTTATAGGCCCTGCTCCTGCCAAAGGACCATTTCCTTTTTCACATTTTTTATCCCCAAAGGTGAGTTTTTAAGTCTTTGGAAGATCTCTTCCCCCTTCCCCTTAGTTTGAGTCAAAGGCTACCCTAGTTAATACCTACTCTTTCATCAAGTCCCCACTCAAAAACGGTCCCTTCACATCCTTCTGGAAGACTTTTGTAACTCCCCCAGACGGCAAACTCTACTTTGCTCTCTCAATGAATTCTCTGCTAATTTCAGGGACAGCCCTCATTTATTCAGTGAACATTTATTGAGCACTTACTATATGCAAGGTACTGTACTGGGAATGTAATGATGAACAAGACAGGTATGTCTCTGTTCTAATGGAGCTTCTATTTAATAGAGGAAAATAAACATAAAACAACTATATACATAAGTAAGTAAATAGGACAGTTTGTGATTGTGACAGTTTTGGTGGGGAAGAGTGGTTTGCTATAAGTATTGAAATAAGGTCTCTGTGAAGACATCACATTTAAACTGGGTGTGATAATGAGAAGTAGCCAGTCTAAGAATATCTAGTAAAAGATATGCAAAAGAAGGAAAAAGCCCATAGTTTCTGAAAACCCCAGTCTCTGGCTGGGGTTTTCAAAGAGAGAAAAGCCAGTGTAGCCACTGTGTACCAGGCATGTCTTATGCTTTCTGTGACCTGTCTTCATCAGGTCCTGTCCGCCATCCGTTTGGCTCTCACACTAAGTGACGCATCACAGGTAAGTCTACACCTAAACAGAGTTGTTCTGGCCTCCATGAGCCATTCCTTTGTTTAATTTCTCAATTTATTCCAAACTAAGTCCAGTAGAGGGCTGCCATTTATTGGGCCCCTCAAAGACTTCAACCTTAGTGAGTATGTGTTATAAATACTTTTTTTTCCCAATGTAGTTTGTTTCTTTATATAGTTTATGGTTCTCTTTTCCATGTAGAACTTATTTTTTTTTCATAGTCAAATTTATTATTTTTATTTTATGATTTCTAGATTTGGGTCATAATTAAGTTTTTCTCATTCTGAAACTTTTGAAAGGTCCCATTTTTTTTAAAGAACAGTATTTTAGAGCAGTTTTAAATTCACAGCAAAATTGAGCAGAAGGTTCAGAGATTTTCCATACACCCTCAGCCCACACGTGTACAGCTTCCCCCCATTATCAACGTCACTCATGAGGGTGGGCCATTTGTTACAGTCGATGAAGCTGCATCGACATACCATCATCACATAATCACTGAAAGTCCATAGTTTACCTTCGGGTTCACATTTAGTGTTGTACATTCTGTGAGTTTGAGCAGATGTATAACAACATGCATCAATCATTATATCTTTGAAGCATTTTCACTACCCTGAAATTCCTGTTTTTTTGCTAGTACTTTTAAGATTTCATTTTTTAACATTTAGATCCCCCCACCCCAGCTTTATTGAGGTGTAATTGATGAAATAACATATTTAAAGTATACAATGTGAAGATTTCATATACATGTACATTGTGAAAGGATTTGCACAAATTAACACATCCATCACCTCACATAGTTACCTTTTTTTGTGTGTGTGAGAATGCTTAAGATCTCCTCTAGTAGAAATTTCAATTATATAATACAGTATTAAAAACTATAGTCATCATGTGATACATTTGATCCTCAGAACTTATTCAACTGAATGTTTATACCCTTTTACCAGCATCTCTCCCTTCTCCCCACCCTCCCAGCCCCTGGTAACCACCATTCTACTCTCTGTTTCTTTGAGTTAGGGCTTTTTCTTTTTTAGATTTTACATGTAAGTGACACCATGCAGTATGTATTTGTCTTTCTAGTCTGGCTCATTTTTTAAAGGCCAAAGAATATTCTGTTTTATGTATGTCTATATAACTATATCTATATACATATATACCGTATTTTCTATGCATTGATCTGTAGATAGACACTTAGGCTGTTTCCATATCCTGAAGAATAATGCTGCAATGAATCCAAGAGTAGAGATGTCTCTTCAAGATAGTGATGTCTTTTCCTTTGGATATATACACAGAAGTGGGATTGCTGGATCATACGGTAGTTCCATTGTTAGGTTTTTGAGGAACCTCCATAATAGTTTCCTTAGTGGCTGCACCAATTTACATGCCCACCAACAATGTATAAGGGTTCCCTTTTTTCCACATCCTCACCATCACATTTGTTATCTCTTGTCTTTTTGGTAATGGACATCCTAACAGGTGCAAGGTGACATTTCCCTGTGCTTTTGATTTGCATCTCCGTGATGAAGAGTGATGCTGAGAACTTTTTAATGTATCTGTTGGTCATTTGTATGTGTTCTCTGGAAAAATATCTATTCAGGTCCTTTGTTCATTTCAGTTGGGTTTTGTGTATGTGTGGTTTTTGTTTTTGTGCTACTGAGTCGTATGAGTTCCTTGTATATTTTGGATATTAACACCTTATTGAATATGTGGTTTGTAAATACTTGCTCCCGTTCCACAGGATGACTTCTCATTTTGTTGATGATTTCCTTTGCCGTGCAGAAGCTTTATATTTTGTGTCATCTCACTTGTTTATTTTTACTTTTATTTCAATCTAAAAAAAAATAGTTGCCAAGAACAACTTCAAGTTGCTAATTCCCTATGTTTTCTTCTAGGAATTTTATGGTTTCAAGGCTTTTGTCCAAGTCTTTAACCTGATTGGAGTTAATTTTTGTATATAGGATAAGATAGTGTCCAATTTTATTCTTTTGTGTGTGGACATACAATTTTCCCAACATCATTTATTGAAGAAACTATCCTTTCCCTCTCGTGTGTTCATGATGCTTCTGTTGAAAATTAATTGACCATACATGCATGGGTTTATTTTGGGGCTGTCTATTCTCTTCCATTGTTCTATGTGTCTGTTTTTATGCCAGTACCATACTGTTTTGATTACTATATCATTGTATAAGGTCAGGAAGTGTGATGCTTCCAGCTTTGATCTTCTTGCTTAAGTTTGTTTTAGGTATTTGGGGTCTTTTGCTGTTTCATACAAATTTTTGGATAGTTTTTTCTATTTCTCTGAAAAGTGTCATTGGTATTTTGGTACAGATTGCATTGAATCTGTACACCTCTTTGGGTAATATGCATATTTTAGTAATACTAATTCATGAACATGGGCTATCTTTCCATTTATTTGTCTTCTTCAATTGCTTTGATCAATGATTTTCTTTAAATCAATGTCTTGCAGTTTTCATCATACAGATCTTTCACCTCCTAGGTAAAATGTATTCCTAAGTATTTTATTCTTTTTAATGCTCAGTTTTATGCCACTTTTCCTCTTGTTATTGATTTCTAGTTTCATATCATTGTGGTTGGAAAAGATGCTTGATATAATTTTAGTCTTAAATTTGTTAAAACTTGTTTTGTGGCTTAACATATGATTTATCCTGGAAAATCTTTCTTGTGCACTTGAGAAGAATGTGTATTCTGCTGCTGTTTGATGGAATGTTCTGTATATGTATATTAGGTCCATCTGGTCTGACATGTAATTTAAGTCCAAAATTTCCTTATTGATTTTCTGTCTGGATAATCTATCCATTGTTTAAGGTAGAGTATTATGTCCCTATACTATTGTATTGCTGTCTCTTTCTCCCGCCAAATCTGTTAATATTTGCTTTATATATTTAGGCACTCCGATGCTGGGTACATAAATGTTTATTTTTATTATAATTGACTCCTTATCAATATATAGCTTTTTTGTATCTTATTACAGTTTTTGGCTTACAGTCTGTTTTGTCTGATATAAGTAAGGCTATCCTGCTTTCTTTTGATTTTCATTTACATGGAATATCTCTTTCCATCCCTTCACTTTCAGTCTCTGTGTGTGTTTAAAGCTAAAGTGAGTCTCTTGTAGGCAGCATAAAGTTGGGTATTTTTTTTTTGATCCATTCAGCCAGTCTTTTTTGACTGGAGAATTATAATCTGTTTACATTTATAGTAATCATCAATATGTGTACACTTATTATTATCATTTTGTTTATTTTTCCTGGCCATTTTATTCTTCGCCTGTTCTCTTTTTTTCTCTTCGTCTATGATTTAATAATTTTCTGTAGTGGCATGCTTTGAGTCCTTTCTCTTTATCATTAGTGTACCTGCTGTAGGTTTTTGGTTTGTACTTACTGTGAGGCTTACATAAAACATCCTTATAGTTATAACAGTCTGAAGCTGATAATAACTTAACTTTGAATGCGTGAAAAGCTCCACATTTTTATACCCCTCCCTACATTTTATATTTTTGATGTCACCATTTACATCTTTTTATATTGTGTGTTCATTAACAAATTATTGTAGCTATAGTTAACTTTTGTCTTTTACCTTTATGGTACAGTTGTAAGTGATTTACATACCACCTTTACAATATTAGAGCATTCTGAATTTAACTATATAATTACCTTTACCAATGAGTTTTGTACTTTCTTATAGTTTCATGTTACTAATTAACATAGTGTCATTTCAGCTTGAAGAACTCCCTTTGACTTCTCTTCCAGGCCAGTCTAGTGGTGTTGAACTCCTTCAACTTTTGTTTGTCTGGGAAGGTCCTTATTTCTCCTTCAATTCTGCAGGACAGCTTTGCAAGGCAGAATATTCTTATTGTCAGGTTTCTTTCTTTCAGCACTTAAATATATCATCCCACTCCCTCTGGCCTTTAAAAGTTTCTGCTGAAAAATTTTCAGATAATCTTATAGAGGTTCCCTTATATGTAACAGCTATTTTTCTCTTGCTGCTTTGACAATGCTTTGCTTGTCTTTAACTTTGGACAATTTAATTGTAACGTGTCTTGGTTGGGTATCTTTGGAAATCATCCTCTTTGGAAATCTCTTGGCTTCCTGTATCTGGATGTCTGCTTCTTCCTCAGGTCTGGGAAATGTTCATCCATTATTTCTTTGAATATGATCCCTTTCTTTCTCTCCTCTCCTTCTGGGATGTCTATAACATGTATATCAGTCCACATGATGGTGTTCCATAAGGACCATGAGCCATCTTCATTTTTTTTTTCATTCTTTTTCTTTTTACTCCACTGACTGAATGATTTCCCCTCTCATGTCTTTGCATTAGCTAATCCTTTCTTTTTCTTGATCTAGTCTGCTATTAAACCCCTCTTTTGAAACTTTTTCGTTCAGTTGTTATATTTTTTCAGTTTCATGATTTCTGTTTGGTACTTTTTATTATTTTCTATCTCTGTTGAAATTCTCATCTTGTTCCTGCATTGCTCTTCTAAGTATTAATGAATATTATTTTGAACTCTTTGTTGAGTAAATCATTTAGTTTTTGTTTCATGTAGGTTGGTTCTGGGAATTTTTCTTTTTTCTTTTTTTAATTTGGAATATACTCCCTTGCTTCTTCATTTTTTTTGAAATTCTGTGTTTGTTTCTGCCCATTAGACGAAATAGACTCCTCTTCTAAGAGATGACCCTTGTTAAATCAGCCTTGTCTGAGTTCCCTGGTTGCCTCTCAAAACTCTGTGATTGTCCACACCACCATCTTTGTTCTTAATGCCTCTCAGCATGTTTTCTAGTTTTCATTCTTGTCAACCATCTGTGTTGTCTTTAGTGTTGTATCAAAGTTTCACAAAATGATTTGGAAAATGTTCCTTCCTTCATATCCTTTAAGAGTTTTCATGGAATTTATATGATTTGTTTCTTAAATGTTTTATAGAATTCACAAGAGAAACAACTGGACCTGGAATTTCCTGTGTGAGGGTTTTTATTATTAAATCAATTAACTGGTATAGAGCTATTTAGGATTCTATTTCTTCTCATGCCAGTTTTGGTAGTTTTTATCTTTCAAAGAATTTGTGCATTTCATTTAAGCTGTATATTTTATTGGCATAAAGTTATTTATAATACTCTCTTATTGTCCATTTAATGTTTGTGTGATTTGTAATGATGCTTCCTCCATTAATATCTTCTTATTTTTTTCAATAAGTCTTGTTAGAGTTTGCTAAATTTTTTAATCTTTTTACAGAACCAACTTTTGGGTTTACTGATTTTCTCTTTTATTTGCCTATTCTATTTTATTGATTTTCACTCTTATTTTTATTTTTTCCTATTTCTACTTATTTGGGGTTTAGTTTTTTCAGTTTCTAACTTCCTGTAATGGAAGGTTAGATAATTCATTTTAGACTATTCTTCATTTCCAATATGTGCATGTATTAAGTATATATTTCTCTCTAAGCATTGCCTTAGTTACATCTTACAAATTTTGATATGTTGCATTAACATTTTCATTTATTCCAAAAATATTTTCTAACTTCCCTTGTGATTTATTTTTGACCCATAGGCAATTAGAGGTATGTTATTAATTTCAAAATTATTTGAGTATTTTCCAGGTAGCTCTTTGTTATTGATTTCTAGCTGGATTCTATTGTGGTAAGAGAGCATATTCTGTATGATATAAATCCTTTTATTGAGATGTGTTTTATGACCCACCATATGGTTTAGCTGAGTCAGTGTTCAACATACACTTCAAAAGAATATGTATTCTACTGCTATTTGGTAACATATTCTATACATTTTAATTAGGTCAATGTTGATAGTATTGTTTAAGTCATGTATATGTTTATTGATTTCTCTATCAATTATCCTGTCACTCACTGAGAGAGGAGTGCTAAAATCTCTAACCATAGAAATGGATTTGTCTCTTTGTCCCTTCAGTTCTATCAGACTTTTTGTAATTTGAAGCATTGATGGATGCACATATATTTTCATATTTTTAGTGAATACATAAGAGTACATAAAATAATTATCATTATAAAAGGACGCTCTTTATCCCAGGAATATTTTTTGTCCAGAGTCTGTTTTGTGTGATATTAATATAGCTATTCCTCCTTTATTCTGATAAATATGTACTTGATATATGTTTTTCATCCTTTTAATTTTTACCCATTTGTATTATTTTATCTAAGGCATATTTCTTGTATACAGCATACACTTGGGTCCTGACTTTTTATTTGGACTATCTCTCCATTTTATTTGAAATATATAGATCATTTATATTTAATGTAATTGTTTATATGGTTGTATTTAAATATACCATCTTGCTATTTTTTTTCCATTTTGTCAATTTACCTCTATTTCTTACTCCCTCTTTTCTTGCCTTCTTTTCAAGGAATTAACTATTTTTGAGTATTCCATTTTATCTCCATTATTGGACTATTAGCTATGCCTCTTCATTTTATTTGATTTTAGTGATTTCTTTAGTGTTTGCCCAATATATTTTAACAGTCTATTTTCAAATAATGTTGCATAATGTAAGAACCTTACAATACACTTCATCCTTCCTTTATTTGTACTATTTTTGACATACATCTTATTTCTACATATGTTATATATTCCACAGTACATTTTAATCTTTGTTATAAGCAATTATGTTCTAAAGAAATTAAAATATGAAAAAATTAATTTATATGTACCTGCATACTTACCAGTTTCAAAGCTTGTTATTTCATTCTAAGATACTTCCTTTTGTGAAGTCTTCATTTCACATTAATTTCTGATGATTATTTTCATGGGATAATGAAATTCTAGGTTGACAGGGTTTTTTTTTCTTACACTTTAAAGATGTATTATATTGTCTTCTATCTTTCATTGTTTTTGTTATGAATATGCAGTTATTTTTATCTCTTGTTTCTCCATCTATGGTGTATCTTTTTGCATGGGCTCCTTTTTAAGATTTTCTTCTTTTCACTGGTTTTAGCCATTTGATTATGTTATGCCTTGATATGACTTTCTTTTTGTTTATCCTGCTTGATGTTTGTTGAGATTCCTGGATCACTGGATTTATTGCTTTCATCAAGTTTGAATATTTCTGATCATCATTTCTTCAAATATTTTTCTGTCCTTCTTTAGTACTTTGCACATATGTTACACTACTTAATATAGTGTCACAGTCACTGGAACTGTTTTTCTGTTTTTGTCATTCTTTTATTGTGTTTCATTTTGGGTAATTTATATCACAGTCAAGTTCAGTGACTTTATTCTATAATATCTAATCTGCTCCATCCAGAGAATTTTCCATTTTCAATGTCTATTTCAGTGAGACAAGTTTCATTTAGTTTTTAAAAATAATCTTTCACTTATATCTTTATTATATACCTTATTTTAAATTCTTGGGCATATTTATAGTGACTGTTTTAATGTCCTTTTTGCTAGTTCCATTATCTCTGCCATCTCTGAATCTAATTCTGTTGACTTGTTTTCCTCTTGTTATCAATCCCTTTTTCCTGATTCTTGGTATGTCTTGTATCTTTTGATTGAATGCTGGAATTGTGAATCTTACACTGCTGAGTGTTTGTTTTTTGTGTCTAAATAGTGTAGCAGTCTGATCTGAAAATTATTCAAACTAATTAAAGATCATCTTGATTTTTTTAGTGCTTATTTTTAAACTTGGTAAGGGCTGGTCTAGAATAAACATACATAATAAGTGGGGTTATCAGTTTACCTTTCAGTACTATAAATTCAGAGCTTATTATTAATAAGGATACATGAGTATATTAGGAGGCAGGTTGACAAAAATAGTGCTATTAATACTTGCTTGGTAGATCAAAATTAAAATAATCCTGAACTGCTTCTTCCCAAAGAATTTAAGACAGTAATGCCATAAGTTTAATGCAGTGATCAAAAGTGGCTGTTGATTATCTGCAGGTTGCACTAGGAATTATTACTGTTGTTTCTCTATAATTCTTTTCTCTGTTTTAGATTGGCTGACTAAAATAGTAATAACTGGAATAAATCAAGCACCCATAATAGGACAATGCTGACAATAACAAAAATGTGTTCAAGTTTATTTTTGTTCTTTTTGTGAAGAATTTGTTGATCAGGTGTTGAGCAGAATTTGTTGAAAAGTATCATTCTCTCAGTTAATTTCAAATGATATTTAGCTATTCGTTAAAGCCATTACTTAAATTACTTCTACTTGACAATCTTCTTTTGAGCAAACAACCAATGTATAATTTGTTAAAAGTATTCTTACATGAAGACTTTTCACTAGTTCATACTGACTGTCCTCCCCTGTCAGACCTATATGGTTGCTTTGTTTGTTTAGGGTCCTACAAAAGTGAGTTGAATCTGCATTATAACAAAGCTCCTTTCTGAATGCCATCACCTCCCAGATGAAAATCTGTTCTTCTGAAGGGAAGAGCAGGATTCTGAAAGCTTACCATAGACTTTCAGAGTTTTGTTTTATTTGCTGTTTGTGGAAGCATCAGACAGGTAGGAGTCTCAGGGTCTTCTCTTTCAGCAGAGGTTCTTCTCTGTTGCTCATTTCTTCCCTGTCACAATCATCTTACTCAGTGTCATGACCATCCAGCAGGACTCAACTGCTGTGTCGCTAATGGGAAAGTCTTCCAGAATTTTGCTCCTAAGAATTACCAAGAGCTTTGGGAAAGAGAGACTTATCTGATTTTTAAAACTACTTAACACCTAAGAAACCAAGTTTATAAACAGATACCTGAAGATCCAAAGGTATTCTCATTACCAGAAACATATCGTCAAGATGTTGGAAAAGAAAAAAGAGTAAAAAGAGAAGTCAAGGAGAATATTAGCACATTGGTCTCTATTTTTAACTCCAAAGAAATTATTGAGGATCACTTTCTAAGTGTAGCCATTTGTGTTCAAGAGGATATAACTTCCATATCTGACAACTGTACCTATGTTTTCTGATTGCTTGGGTTTTTACTTCTGTAAGGACTGTCAAATTGTGCTGAAAATGAATGTGAAGCTTTTATGGGCTAATACTATTTAAGAAGTATTGTGTGTGGATGATGAAATATATTACATATAAGGAACATGACCATTATCTACTGCTACATAACAAACCATTCTAAGAGGTAACATCTCTAGACAATATTTTATTATTTGCACTAATTCTCTAGGTTAGCAGGATGGTTCTACTGCTCTGGAATCACTCATGTGCTGTCTTTCAGGCCTGGATTTCTTTATAGCATGGCTAATGAGTTCCAAGAAAGTAAAACTACAGCTGCCAAGGTTACACTAGTCCTGAAATGGCATTACCTCCATGGGAATACATTGGTTAAAGAAAGTCGCAAGGCCAGTCCAGGATTCAGGGAGAGGTGAATAGATGCTACTTTCAATAGAAGCAATGTATGCATTTACTATGGATGGTAGATTTTGGAAGAGAGTCTTTGGAGACTATCTAACATACATACATCTTAGGAACCAGCCCAGTTTGCTTGGGATCATCCTGGTTTATGCCCACTGTTCTGCAGTCATTAATTGTGCTCCCCTTTACCCTCAAAATTGTCTTGGTTTGGATGATAAATTAAATGGCCTCACTATCCATAATATACCTTTTAGACCTAAAATATTGTAATATGGACTCCAACTAGTAAAACCATTCAGCCATGGCATGAATTGTGAGATCCAGGTTTCACTCTTGGTTCAGTATCTCGCAAGGTATTTTTCCTCAAATAAAGGCTATGATGGTTTAGCAAGTCAGTTTTTTTATTTCTGGCTCAACTGCTTAATATATGCATTTGTGAAGGGGACTTAAAATCTGTAAGGGCCAGTCAGAGAATATAATGATCATTGCTTCTCTATCTCTCTGAGGTAATTTAGGATATTTATACCAAAAATTTCCTAGCATAGGACAGTAGAAACAGCAGAATTTGGATATAATATACTTTGTAATTGCTTGAGTTTTGGCTATGCTCAAATCACCTGTAGTATAACTTAAAGGATAAAAGCTTTTAGGACATTCTCTAAGCAGGGTACATGCAAAAGTTTGAGGTAGGTCAAACATATGCTAACATCCCAGGTTCTCCTTATCTACTTTTGGTGATTTCTGGGCCCTCTGGTTGTATCCACAGCCCCAGTACTCTCATGGCATCCTTCTCCATCATGGCCTTCAGTATAGGGATCACCCAGGCAGGGCCTTCTTTTCAGCCTCTGATCTTGCCCCATCCTCTCCCAATAAATGATAACATTTGCTCATCGTGTCTGCCATCCTGAATTTGGGAATAATGAATAACTCAATACTAAGATGGAAATGACTATGAATATATTTTATCTCCTAAGGAAATTATTCTCATGTTGATAATAGGTTTCTGCTGATTAGGCTTAATATTCTTCATTATCCTTTAACTGAAGGTAGAATTTCTCAGTGTTGACCAACACCTATTAACACTCACTCTTCTCTAGAATTCTGTAGGTACTCAGGTCCTCCTCTTATCTCCGAGAGTTCTCTATGTCTCTCTACATTTATTTCTGTGTTTCTCTCTAGCATATTCCCTCTCTTTGACTTTAACTATCCTTATATACTTCAGTCCTTCTTGAAAACCTTTAGTGGGAAGTTATATACCACCTGCAGAAAGGGTCTAGAATTGTATTTTTGCCCTATTTCAGATAGCTGCTGTTACCCATATATTGAACATCCCCTTAGGTTTATACTGAAGAGAAGTACAGTCTATGGACTGGTACCAGCTGGTGCATGAAGAAATATGGAAACTGAAAGTAACTATTCCTATAACTGCCACATTTTTAGGCTGTGGAATTTGTTTTCAATCACTGTCAGGATCAAGCCTCTCCTGATTGCTTGTAACACTAAGGAACTTAATGACTACTGTTTATATGTATATAAAAAACAATGAAACAAATCATCACACTCTAAAATGGAGAATTCAAAATGAGATTATTAATTTAATGGGTGTGATAGATTATATTGTTTTTTTCTAATTATTTGTTTCCTTCCCACTCTTGCCAAGCTTTCTAATAGGCAGGATGTATTCCTTGCTCCACTGACTTGGACTTAAGCTGTATAACAGGGCTATTTTAAATGTTGGGGCATGGGGTGTTGTTGCGTGCCTTTTATCTACTTAATTCCAAACCCACAATATTCATTCAGTGGGGTTTCAGAGTGCTTGTGGGTTGATGGTTATCCAGTTTCTGTTCACCATCATAGTTTGAAGGTGTGGGGGAAAGACAATTTGACTTCTATGACCTCTAGATCAAGAACTGCATCAAGGAAATGTTCAAGGAAGATGGCGGCATGAGCAGGGTGGCAGAAATCTCCTCCCAAAACCATATATATTTGTGAAAATACAACTATTCCTAAAAGAGAGACCAGAAGATAAAGTACAACAGCCAGGCTACAGCTACATCTGTGAGAACTCAGAGCCTCACGAAGCGGGTAAGATACAAAGCCGCGACCCGGCGGGACCCGAGCACTCCCCCCACCCCAGCGCACTGGTGGGAGGAAAAGAATCAGAGTGGGGAGGGAGTGGAAGCACAGGACTGCCAAATAACCAGCCCTGGTGATCTGCACTGGGAGCACTGGCACACATCGCCTGCTGTATCGGAGATTAGAGAAACAGAAGGGCAGGACTGAGATGGAGACTGCAAGCAGGTCCCCTCAGCTGGCTCCCTGGGACAAAAGAAAAGTGGCGCTTTTTAAAAAGTCTTAAAGAGACAAGGGCCCAACAGTGGAACAAAATGGTCCCAGCACACTCAGCCCAGCAGGCTGGGAGTCTTGGGGAATTTCGGACCCCCTAGCTGGCGGCTGGGCAAAGCAGCCACACTCAGGCTTCCCACAGAGATCAACCTGCCATTCGTTCCCCCCCTGCCGGCCAGCCCCACAAAGGGTGCAGCGGATCCACCACAGCTGCAGAACAGTGGAGGAATGGCCCCTCCCACAGCAACCTCACAGAATCTACTCCTGGCTGGCATGAAGCTAAGCGGGAAGGACCCCAGAACCCAGAACAAGGGCCGGAAGGCAACAAAGGGACCAGAACGCACCCAGCGAGACTGCAAACCCCCACAGTGCAATAGGCTAGACTGAGGCGGCCCTGCACACAGGCAGCTCAGGGGATTATCCCAGAGACTGCCTGCCGGTGTGCGGGAAACCAGCTCAGGACCCAAAGAAGGGCAAGGAGAACAACAAGCAGGAAGGGACTTTGTTCTCCCAGTTGACACACGTGGCACCTACCAGTGACCACTTCTATTGCCATGAAAAGACAGAGGAATATGGTCCAGGCAAGGATCACACAGACAGCCCCACAGGGAAGGCCTGATGGGATAGACTTATACAATCTTCCTGAAAAAGAATTCAGAATAAAAGGCATAACCATGCTGATGGATCTACAGAGAAATATGCAAGAGCTAGGGGAGGAAGTGAGGAAAGACAAGGCAGAAATGAGGCAAGTGATCGACAGGCTTAAGAGCAGACTTGACGAAGTGCAAGAGACTGTTAATGGAATAGAAATCAGAGAACAGGAATACAGAGAAGCTGAGGCAGAGAGAGATAAAAGGATCTCTAGGAATGAAAGAATATTAAGAGAACTGTGTGACCAATCCAAAGGGAACAATATTCACATTATATGAGTACCAGAAGAAGAAGAAGAGAGAAAAAGGGATAGAAAGTGTCCTTGAAGAAATAATTGTTGAAAACTTCCCCAAGCTGGGGAAGGAAATAGTTTCTCAGACCATGGAAGCCCACAGATCTCCAAATACAGGGACCCAAGGAAGATAACACCAAGAATCATAATAATTAAAATGGCAAAGATCAAAGACGAGGACAGAGTATTAAAGGCAACGAGAGAGAGAGAAAAGATCACCTACAAAGGAAAACCCATCAGGTTATCAGACTTCTCAACAGAAACCTTACAGGCCAGAAGAGAATGGCATGATATATTTAACGTAATGAAACAGAAGGGCCTTGAACCAAGAATACTATATCCAGCACGATTATCATTTAAATTTGGGGGAGGGATCAAACAATTCCCAGACAAGCTAAAGCTGAGGGAATTTGCCTCCCACAGACCACCTCTACACGATATCTTAAACGGACTGCTCTAGATGGAAGCACTCCTAAGGCTAAAAAGATGTCACCAGAGAAAACAAAATCATAGCAAAGAAAGCAGACCATCCAAATACTAACTAAAGGCAAAAATAAAATCAACTATCCACAAAACAGTCAAAGGAAATGTAAAAGAGTACAGAATAAAACACCTAGTATATAAAGAATGGAGGAGGAAGAATAAGAAGGGAGAGAAATAAAGAATCATCAGACTGTGTTTATAATAGCTTAACAAGAGAGTTAAGTTAGACTGTTAGATAGTAAAGAAGCTACCCTTGAACCTTTGGTAACCACAAATTTAAAGCCAGCAATGGCAATAAGTACATATCTATCGATAATCACCCTAAATGTAAATGGAATGAATGCACCAATCAAAAGACACAGAGTAATAGAATGGATAAAAAACCAAGACCCATCTATATGCTGTTTACAAGAGACTCACCTCAAACCCGAAGATATACACAGACTAAAGGTGAAGGGATGGAAAAAGATATTTCATGCAAACAACAAGGAGAAAAAAGCAGGTGTTGCAGTACTTGTATCAGACAAAATAGACTTCAAAACGAAGAAAGTAGCAAGAGATAAAGAAGGACATTACATAATGATAAAGGGGTCAGTCCAACGAGAATATAACCATTATAAATATGTATGCACCCAACACAGGAGCACTGGCATATGTGGAATAAATACTAATAAAGAGTTAAAGGAGGAAATAGAAAGCAATGCACTCATTTTAGGAGACTTCAACACACCACTCACTCCAAAGGACAGATCAACCAGACAGAAAATAAGTAAAGACACAGAGGCACTGAACAACACACTAGAACAGATGGACCTAACAGACATCTACTGAAACTCCTCACCCAAAAGCAACAGGATACACATTCTTCTCAAGTGCACATGGAACATTTTCCAGAATATACCACATACTAGGCCACAAAAAGAACCTCAGTAAAGTAAAAAATATTGAACTTCTACCAACTTCTCAGATCACAAAGGTATAAAACTAGAAATAAATTTAGAAAGAAATCCAAAAGGCTCACAAATACATGGAGACTTAACAACATTCTCCTAATTAATCAATGGGTTAATGACCAAATCAAAACAGAAATCAAGGAATATATGGATACTAATGACAACAACAACACAAAGCCACAACTTCTGTGGGATGCAGCAAAGGCAGTTCTAAGAGGAAAGTATACTGCAATCCAGGCCTATTTAAAGAAGGAAGAACATTCCCAAATGAATAGTCTAAAGACATAACTACTGAAATTGGAAAAAGAAGAACAAATGAGGCCCAAAGTCACCAGAAGGAGGGACATAATAAAGATTAGAGAAGAAATAAATAAAATTGAGAAGAATAAAACAATAGAAAAAATCAATGAAACCAAAGCTGGTTCTTTGAAAAAATAAACAAAATAGATAAACCCCTAGCCAGACTTATTAAGAGAAAAAGAGAATCTACACACATAAACAGAATCAGAAATGAGACAGGAAAAATCACAACAGACCCCACAGAAATACAAAGAATTATAAGAGAATACTATGAAAATCTATATGCTAACAAGCTGGAAAACCTAGAAGAAATGGACAACTTCTTAGAAAAACACAACCTTCCAAGACTAACCAAGCAAGAAACAGAAAACCTAAACAGACCAATTACCAACAACGAAATTGAATCGGTAATCAAAAAACTACCTAAGAACAAAACCCCCAGGCCAGATGGATTCACCTCTGAATTCTACCAGACATATAGAGAAGAAATAACACCGATTCTCCTTAAAGTTTTCCAAAAAATAGAAGAGGAGGAAATAGTTTCAAACTTATTCTATGAAGCCAGCATCACTCTAATACCAAAACTGGGCAAAGACCTCACCAAAAAAGAAAATTATAGACCAATATCCGTGATAAACATAGATGCAAAAATACTCAACAAAATATTAGCAAACCAAATTCAAAAATACATCGAGGATCACACACCATGATCAAGTGGGATTCATCCCAGGGATGCAAGGATGGTACAACATTCGAAAATCCATCAACATCATCCACCACATCAACAAAAAAGAACAAAAACCACATGATCATCTCCATAGATGCTGAAAAAGCATTTGACAAAATTCAACATCCATTCATGATAAAAACTCTCAACAAAATGGGAACAGAGGGCAAGAACCTCAACATAATAAAGGCCATATATGACAAACCTACAGCCAACATCATACTTAACAACGAGAAGCTGAAAGCTTTTCATCTAAGATCGGGAACAAGACAGGGATGCCCACTCTCCACACTGTTATTCAACATAGTACTGGAGGTCCTAGCCATGGCAATCAGACAAAACAAAGAAATACAAGGCATCCAGATTGGTAAAGAAGAAGTCAAATTGTCACTGTTTGCATGTGACATGATATATACATAAATAACTCTAAAGACTCCACTCCAAAACTACTAGAACTAATATCTGAATTCAGCAAAGTTGCAGGATACAAAATTAACACACAGAAATCTGTTGCTTTCCTATACACTAACGATGAGCTAACAGAAAGAGAAATCAGAAAAACAATTCTGTTCACAATTGCATTCAAAAGAATAAAATACTTAGGAATAAACCTAATGAAGGAAATGAAAGACCTATACCCTGAAAACTACAAGACACTCCTGAGAGAAATTAAAGAGGACAGTAACAAATGGAAATTTATCTCATGCTCTTGGCTAGGAAGAATATTGTCAAAATGGCTATACTACCTAAAGCAATCTACAGATTCACCGCAATCCCTATCAAAATACCAACAGCATTCTTCAATGAACTGGAACAAATAGTTCTAAAATTCATATGGAACCACAAAGGACCCTGAATAGCCAAAGCAATCCTGAGAAGGAAGAATAAAACAGGAATTACGTACCAGACTTCAAGCTCTACTACAAAGCTACAGTAATCAAGACAATTTGGTATTGGCACAGGAATAGACCCACAGACCAGTGGAACAGAATAGAAAATCCACACATTAACCCAAATATATACAGTCCATTAATATATGATAAAGGAGCCTTGGATATACAATGGGGAGATGACAAACTCTTCAGCAGCTGGTGTTGGCAAAACTGGACTGTCTAACCCCATACAGAAAAGTAAACTCAAAATGGATCAAAGACCTGAATGTAAGTTATGAAACCATAAAACTCTTAGAAAAAAAACATAGGCAAAAATCTCTTGGACATAAACATGAGTGACTTCTTCATGAGCATATCTCCCCAGGCAAGGGAAACAAAAGCAAAAATGAACAAGTGGGACTATATCAAGCTGTAAAGCTTCTGTACAGCAAAGGACACCATCAGTAGAACAAAAAGACATCCTACAGTATGGGAGAATATATTCATAAATGACATATCCGATAAGAGGTTGACATCCAAAATATATAAAGAACTCACGCACCTCAACAAATAAAAAGCAAATAATCCAATTAAGAAATGGGCAGAGGATATGAATAGACACTTCTCTAAAGAAAAAATTCAGATGGCCAACAGGCACATGAAAAGATGCTCCACATCACTAATCATCAGAGAAATGCAAATTAAAATCACAATGAGATATCACCTCACACCAGTGAGGATGGCCAACATCCAAAACACAAACAACAACAAATGTTGGCGAGGATGTGGAGAAAGGGAACCCTCCTACACTGCTGGTGGGAATGCAAATTAGTTCAACCATTGTGGAAAGCAGTATGGAGGTTCCTCAAAAAAACTCAAAATAGAAATACCATTTGACCCAGGAATCCCACTCCTAGGAATTTACCCTAAGAATGCAGCAGCCCAGTTTGAAAAAGACAGATGCACCCCTATGTTTATCGCAGCACTATTTACAATAGCCAAGAAATGGAAGCAACCTAAGTGTCCATCAGTAGATGAATGGATAAAGAAGATGTGGTACATATACAAAATGGAATATTATTCCGCCATAAGAAGAAACCAAATGCTACCATTTGCAACAACATGGATGGAGCTAGAGGGTATTATGCTCAGTGAAATAAGCCAGGCAGAGAAAGACAATTATCAGATGATTTCACTTATCTGTGGAGTATAAGAACAAAGAAAAAAACTGAAGGAACAAAACAGCTGCAGACTCACAGAACCCAAGAACTGACTAATAGTTACCAAAGGGAAAGGGACTGGGGAGGATGGGTGCGAAGGGAGGGATAAGGGGGAAAAAGGGGCATTACGATTAGCAGACATAATATTGGGGGGCACGGGGAGGGCTGTACAACTCAGAGAAGACAAGTAGTGATTCTATAGCATCTCACTACGAAATGGACAGTGACTGTAATGGGGTTGGTGGGGGGACCTGATGAAGGGGGTAGTTTAACAACCATAATATTGCACATGAAATTGTAGATTAATGATACCAAAGTAAAAGAAAAAAAAGAACTGCATCAATAACTTTGGTGGAAATTATAAGATCCTAGACTTTAAGCCTGAAGACCTGGTTAAGTGAGTCTTTGGGTAGTCTTGGTAGAAATACTATTTGTTTGCCCTTACTCTGCCCCTGCCCTTGCCATGCTTTCTGGTTGGGATGTGCTCTTCCATCCTACTGACTTCTGGTTTGGCATGTGATTTGATTTGCCACTAGAATGTGAGTGATATATGCACATGATATATGCCACATTCACGCAAGTGGTTTAAATGTGCTTGCATGGATTAACTCTGTCTCTACCAACCCTTGGTCTTCTATCCTCTCCTATAAATACCTCATGCCATTGGATAATGGATGCTCCTTATCCTGGTACTGGAGTGCAAAGATATGTGAGCCAACCAGTGCAGTGGAAGCCAGATTACTTTAGAGATCCTTAACATGGTCACAGCCTACCTCATACCTCTCTGAGCAAAAAGTTAAGTGCTTATTCTCAGAAGGTGCTCAGATTGGGGGTTGTTTATTGTTGGCTGTTACAAAGGGCTATAAAATGCAAGAAGAAATCATACATCAAGCAGAAAATGGAAATATTGTGCAAGAAACCAAAATCTTTTCGAAATCTAACATTTATTACATGTAATGGTTGAATTACCAAAGGAAGACAATAAGGGAATCAAAGTAAATGAGAATGTCATTGATTTTATATCCAAGGTACAGATTTAACTGAAGAATTGCTGAAAACATCTTTCAATATTAGGCATTGATTTAAAAGATTGTCAAGGGGAAGCCCATTATAAATGCACTAACATGTTTGGTTAGAAATAAGAATACAAGCCAGCATTTCTGAAAATCTAGACACATTCTTTGTGTTGTGTTGCATGCCTAGTTTGAATTTATTTAGGAAACAAGATATCATCTGATAATGATGACATTCTTTGGAATACTTCAAAGACTGTGTATTATATCTTCTAGATCTGTCTAAAGATGAAACATCTTAATAGAAAATATAAAATTTGACCTTAGATCTACTCTTAAACTCACACAAGGAATACTAACTAAATGCTGTTAAAGTACTTAGGTTTGATTTAGGCAAGATATGAAGTTCACTAGCAGAGTTAGGCAAAACAATAGAGAATCCTAAAAAAAACAAAAACCAATTGTTCAGCCATAACAAAAAAGTTAGTTAATTAAAAAATAAATATTCTTACCAAGTTAGTTAATTAAAAAATAAAGAAAGATTCTTACCCTTTGCAGCAACATGGATGGTCCTGGAGTGTATTATGCTAAGTGAAATAAGTGAGACAAAGACAAATACCATACAATTTTAGTTATATATGGCATCAAAAAATAAATGAACAGAACAGAAAGAGACTTATAAATAAAGACTCATAAATACATAGAGCAATGTGGTGATTACCATAGAGGATGGGGCTGGAGGGATGGGTAAAATAGGTGTAGGGGACAAAGAGGTGCAAACTTCCAATTATAAAATAAGTCACAAGGATGAAATGTACAGCATGGGGAATATAGTCAATAATATTGTGATAACTTTGCATGGTGACAGATGGAACCTGTACTTATTATGGTGAGCATTTTGTAATGTATATAATTTTCAATTCACTATGTTGTCCACCTAAAACTAATACAATATTTTATAATAACCATACTTCAATTAAAAAAAGGTAATTGTAGACTGTGGTAGAAAATGAAATTAATTTTGAATTTGTTCTATGCATGCTTACTTGGTATAGATTGTAAATTCCTATTAATGTCAGAAAAGATTACAAAAAACTCAGATCTAAATTTGGCAATTTTGTTTTTTAATGGCTAAAAATATCTTTTAAATTATGGAGACAATAATTTTTCTTTACTGGAAGAAACTACATGTGATATATGCAACAAAGTAACAGTCTAAACAAAAATAGAACAATTAAAACATGGAAAGGAAACCCTTTGCAAGACAGTGGAAAAGAAGAAATAAGATATAGTTGCCACTGAAAAATTATTTGAATAAGTTGAGCAATATATTGTAATGTTTTTGATTTTCCTTTAAATACCCAAACATTGAAAAATTTGAAAGAACTTAAATACTCTAACACTCCACACACTGCTCTAAGAAATTATGAAAACGGCAATATAAGTGATAACAGTTTATATGATGAATTTAAAACATTTCATAATGCTTTTAGCAGTAAAGATGATTTTCATATGTGACTGCATTATAATGTTTATAAATGATATGTAAAATTCATGATGCATCTCTGAATCTAGAATTGCATTAAGCATTTTTTAATGACAATTTCACTTACTAGTGTAAATTTTCTCCATATTGATATTAATTTTAAAAATTAAGAACAATAATGGCTCAAAGTTTGTCTAATTTGGTATTACTAAAAATAGAACATAAGATTATATGAAAATCTTGATTATAACACTATAATTAGTGATTGTGCTGAAATGAAGGTAAGAATATAATAATTTTATGGGTGAATATAAATAATGTATGCAGTTACTCATAATCCAAATATTTCTGGTCCATCAATTTAGGCATACTCAGTAGCAATTTGCTATCTATGTCTAACCTAGTTGTGTGAACGTGTATATAACTTTAAGTTGTACACATATTTTTCCATTTCGTCATTATGAAGAAATGTTTGTCAAGATAGAAGGCTAGAATATATTGCATTTAAAAGTTTGTTAGTTTGATTTATGACTCTAAAATATTTAACTTATGATATGTGAGCCTTTGTGCTCTTGTCCTGGCCCCTGCAGCTGATAGAGGGGTCAGAACCATTTTTGAGACATTGCTTTGCCTCTTACTAGTTGTGTCACCATTAGCAAATCATCAAATTCCATGAATCTCATTTCCTTCATATATAGGCTTATGATAATATCTTACCCACTCGTCTCCTAAGGTTCTTTTGAAAATCAGCTTAGATAACAATGATGGTAACAGCAGCAGTAAATATCTATTGCCTATTGTGTGCTATTTATTAAGTCTTTAATCACTGCAGCAAGCTTCATACTATTATTGTTCCCATTTTATAAATGAGGGAACTGAGGCACAAAGAGGTTAAGTAAATTGCCCAAGGCCACTCAGCTAGTAAATGGTGGAGATGTGATTTGAACCCAGGCAGTCTGACTGGTATTTTGTAAACCATAAAGTACATGTAAGGTATCATCATTACCATCTGTAGTCTGTGAACCTGTTAACTTAGTAGTAATAGCTTATGCAGTATCTGTATTGTTAGTTTGATGGTAGAATTCATGCTTTCCAACTCCTTGTGGAAGAGTTAGGAATTTGAGAATTTATAGTGCCCAAACTTTCTTGCTGGAGTCCCTGGTGTAGAAAAAACTAGTTATTACCGCTTAGTAAAACTAGTAACAAGTTTAGACATTCATATAACCTATGTGTTGGAATAAATGTCAGAGGTCATGTATTTCAATGCAGAAATCCCTTTTAATTTATTCCTGATACTTCAAGTTATCTCAAGCTCTACAGATATGATCTGATTTGGAAAAGAAATAGAAAAATGATAGGAGGTGAATCAATGACAAATCAGATAAACATCAGTTACAAATCAGAAAAAATAGCTCAAAATTATGAGGGCTAGAGACCTGTAGTCCTTTAAAAATCCCCCAATTTGCTAATGATAGCATACAGTTTTTCTGATAAAATGCAGTGATGGAGAACTGAAAATTTAAGCCCCAGTCAGGTCCTCAGTGATTTTAGAAACAGACAAGTAATTTATAAAGTTATATTAATTCTGTTCTGACAACTCTGTCACACTCCACTGTTACAATAGTAGGCTTAAATATAAATTCATCTTAATCTGAAAAGTTGTATAATTTCCATAGATTTTCTGCCAATGGAAGGAAGAGAACCAAACTTGATAGACATATGGGTGCTGGTGGTCATTTAGATTTACCCACTAGATGGGAGCTGGGCAACTCAGTGACCAGTGGGTCTTGGCAGACTGGAACAATACTACATGGCATGGGCCTCTGGGGCGTCCATATATATATATGTGTTGACCATTGGATGTATAAGTAAAAAGATTGGTACAGGCTTTTAAAAGGTAAATTAACCAGAATTTAGGCATTCAAATAAATTTCCTCCCTCCCCAAGTAATTGTGTTAAGATACCACCCTTCTTCCTTACTGAATTTTATTTAAATGATGTTTCTTTGGGGAAAGTTATTTGGAATCTTCTGGTATTTGGAGCCAGGTTTTGGGGTTTTTAGTTTTTGTTTGCTTGTTTCTTTGCTGGTGTTTGAGCAGCTCAGGAAAACTGGTTATGATTTCAGCCACATTTCACTGTTTTGATCACAATTATTTTGAACAATGACACTGTCACTGCAGTAAATGTTTCCCAACATGACTGCAGGAGCCATTGGACTGTCACTGCTGGTATAACTCTTCAGGGGCATCCAGAACACTCTTTCACAACAGCACCCACAGCCTGGGCTCTGATTACATGAAGAAAAAGGTTTGTATTCAAACAAATTTGGGAAACTGCAGAAGAAAATCAGATGGGTACATTTTTCTATGTCAAGACTTCTCAGAATATTTCATATGTCAGTGTGCCCTGTGATCTTGGCAGGGGATTATTTAAAGCATCTAGCTGATGAATGTTCTGTGGAACACACTTTGAGGAATGATGTTTTTTAGTAACACCTAATATTTCGTAATCCATACCTCCCAAACAAATCTGGTTGTTTGAAAAAATAGGGGGTGTAAATAGTAAGGCAGCACCTGGATACCAAAGGGGTGGAGTAGAGAACACTGATCCTGCTCTCTGTCCTGTCCCCTTCTCAAATGCAGGAGCAGGAATGGCTCCCCTTCCCACACCACTTTTTTTCTTCCTTCAAGAACAAGAACCAGGGCGCTTGGAACAAACAAAACTGATTGTGCAAAGAATCAGGCACAGTGGTTCCAAGTTGCTCTAAGGCTCCTGTCTGAATTAAAGGCGAGGCCACCTATGAGGAAATAAAAGGGCCTGCTCAGAGATCAAATAAAGCATTTGTATAGAACCTTATTCATAATGGATACAAATGCATCAGTTCTTCAGAATTATAGGTGAATCAAAGGGAAATTACATCCAAGGAGATAAAGCAGCAGCCAGCAGTCTAACCATGTACAGTGCAGAGTTGCAACTTTGAAGCTTCTGGCCTGGTGTGCCAGAAAGCCAGATGTGGCAGGTGGAATTACAGCAGCTCCAGATCAGCATCTGGAGTGTGTAAATCTGCCCCACAGAAAATTAAGAGGTTCACAAGAAGGTGGTGAGAATGACCAGCTGAAAATACATCTTTGAAAGAAAAATAACTTTGAAGAATATAGGATATTCTCTTTTTTAAAAATTTTAAATTAGACCTAGGCTCAAATTGCTCTGTTTAATGGTAGTAGTGGGAAAGGGTCCTATATGAGGATTTTCTAAGTTCCAAAACTGCAAAACCCTTAAGATTTCTCTCTTCTCTGGCAAAGCAAGAAAGAGAAGAGGGAGCCAGGAAGGGGGAAAGGGAGAAGAAAGAGAGAGAAACCCAAGGTAGCATTGTGTTACTGTGTACACATGAAGAAAGAATGGTGCTCTACCATTGTTACTGGTAATTTGAACCCTGATTCAGTCACTTTACAGGTCTGAAGGCCTGAAGAAGGCTTCCTTCTACCAATTAGATAGAGAATTATGATTATTTTTGTTACCGAAAAGATATGCATTATATAAAACAGGTGTCACAGATAGGAACAATTTCATAAAGACAATATGCAATGCTGTAATTACTGCCTTACTAATAAGCAATTATTTAGGTCACAGAATCCTCTGGCTTGCAGGGATCTTAGAGATTATCTAGTCAACCCCTCACATGGTAGAAGCCACAGTTGAGGAGCAGTGAAACGTTGGACTTGTGTGAGGAAAGCCTGGTTAGGATGGGCAAACCGACATGGTTTCAGGGGTCCTGATTCCCAGTTCAGTGTTCTCTCTTTGTCATGCTTCCTTCCTGTCTTGCATGAAGTTCCCCAAATGCTTTCCTAATATTTGAAAGCATTATTCAAATATTAATAATGCTTTTCAACACCACAGGGGAAGTGATGCGAATATAGGCATGCGGTGTTTTCAGTTCCAAGCCAGTCTCCGTTGCAGTGGGTAGTGACTGTCTGCACTTTCCCTTTAAGAGGAAAAGAAGACAAAGAAGGGATGCACACCCGTGTTGGGAGAGGGTTAGGTTAATTACAGGGAAACGTTATCTCAGTGACTATCTTCTGGGAGGTGACACTCATTCTCTGGGTATGTGCAATCATTCAGTAGATTCTAAATGTGGAAAATGGATAGCTAAGTCACTAGGAAACATACACTAAGTCATCATCTCCCTTGGACTTAGTGAAGATAAAAAAATGGACGAGACCTCCAGCCCATGAATTATCATCTCAACCTAGGATCTCATCTGATTCAGCTCTCCTGCTCTGAGAACCCACAGCTGATAGCCTTAAAGCCCTCTCGCTAGCCATGATCTTCTGATCCTCACAACTGACCAGTGAGGAAGGACAGGTATCCATCTGCATATAAGGAAATAGAGATTCTGAGACATTAAATTCCTTGCCCAGAGGCAGGATGCAAACCTAGGTAATGAGCCTCCCAAATCTGTGTTAATTGTTCCCCAAAGATCCTCCTGGGGCTGCTGTGTGGTGAAGGGTGCCCGGGAGCACGAGGACAGTGCATCCCCAGTGAAGTCTGCTATGAATGGGAGCAAGGACGCATCAGGTTAGAGGGATGATAGAGGTGGGTAAGGGTGGGGTGGCAAGTTGGTGGAGGGCCATTGAAGACAGCTGGGAAATTGTTGACTAGATGTGACAGGCAGTAGAGGCTGCTGTAGGGGTCTTGACAGCATGATGGACAAGGTGGCACTCGAGGACAATGATTCTCTGCAGTAACAGCAGGGACACCATCCACATACAAACATCAGCATCCTTCCTGGGCCTGTCTCTGGGGTTTCCAAACTCTGCCTGTCACCATGAGAAAGATAAAAAGGCTTCTCAGTTGGAATCCAGCCAGCTAATCTCAGCGCTCCGGTTCAAGGAGCAGTCCAGATGTGTCCTAGCAAGGAAACACTACATGTTTGGACAAAGGCTTGTTCAGGTATAAAATATGGCTCTCGGGTAGGTGACAATTCCTACCACATGTGTGGGAAGAGAGAATGGTGAGCTGGTTAACCTTGCTGTGGGAACAATATGCTTTCCCAGCCCTGCACATTCCAGGAAGCTTGGTGTGCACTCAGTTCTCTAAACATCCAGGAGATTAGCACATTTTTATTTGGCATCATCATGCATTTCTTACCTTCTATTAAACTGTATTAACCAGAAGGTACATTTGGGCTTCCTTGACGTTTATCTTATACAGCACATGGTGCTAAGGACACAGCACTGAGTTTGGAGCCAGATATTCCAAATTCTGTGTAACCTCTTAAGATGCCCCTACTCTGAGATCAACTAAGCGAAATGTTTCCAAGACTGTGAGTGTTCAGTAAATCCATGTTTTTGGCTAGGAGGGGTGAGTTGGAGCTTTTTTCAAAAGGAACAAACTCTTCCTTTTCCGATCTTTCCCCGCGTGTCCTCATGGAGGATGTCTGGAGTGATACTGGGCATCTGTATTCTGAAAATGCCCCAGGCAATTCTGATGTACAGCTATGGCTGAGAACCACCACTAAATTACTGTTGCTTTTGTTTGATATTGTTTATGAAGAACTGAGCCTAATTGTGTGTGTACAAATAATTGCTGCCTATTATTATGTAACCTTAGCTCTTCAGTAAAGCAAAACCTCTACTTGGAAATGATGTAATAGTTTCCTGCAACCATTAATATACTTAAAAAAATATTTTATTAATATCCCATTTTTTTCCAGAAAGGATTTCAAATGGTTTTTTTTACAAGACAACTTTTCTGTATACAATTTACTCTAATTCAGTTTGGCCTTCATACCTAATTAGTTTGAATGAAGGAAGTTTTTCCATTTTTGAGTATTAATGTTTCTCCCAAAGTTTCTTTCTCTGGACCTGCTCCCCATCTTTTAATCTCTCTCCAAGGACAGATATGGCAGAAATGGTGAATTGCAGTGGGTCTTGGGATCAACCTTAATAGAGAAACAGAAACTTCCAGATTTTGGAGGCTGTGTCAGATTCTATCAAAAGAATTTGGCTAAGCGGACAGAGGAAGGCAGCAAATGGGAATACAAATGAGCTCATTATCCTGTCAATTTCCCATCATCTATGACTGCTTGATTTTCGCAGGTGTCATAGGTCCACCAAATGTTCACCTTTTCCGCCTCTGTAGTGGAATAGGTTGCCAGGTAAAGCCATTATCCCAGAATCTCATCTACCTTCCTTTCCTGAAATATACCTTTGGAAGGGAAGAAGAAAAGCAATTACCATTTATTGAGTACCAAGTATTCTAGGAATTATTTTAGTTTAAAACCACATAAAGACATTAAAGAGCTATTTGGGAAGAAGCAATACAATGGAATGAACTAAGTTAAAGTTAGGAAAAGCTAACTTAAACACTTAAATGAATAAAAGCCTCTGAGTACCTAAAATCACAAATAACATTCAGGATGCATTAGGGTGTTGCTTTGGTGATTCCCACTCCCTCATACTGGGCACTTGGATGGAGCCTCTCCTCTATGACATCCCTGTCTCAGATCCATCCATTATTTTGGTTGTGTGTGCGGCTGAATCACACAGCATTGGTTACTTTCTACAATGCAGTTGATAAACTAATTACAAAGACTATGCAGACCTTCCATTTACACGTGCTTGAAGTGCAGGGTGTTCCCCCCTGCATTCTGAATTCTCTAGCTGTTAGCATTCCTAAAGACCAGGAGCAACACCCCCTAATCCCCAGCCCGCACAGGCAGAGGTCCGTTTGCCTTGGCAGCCGCCCTACAACCAGGCTCTTCTAACTACTCGATTGGGTTGTTTGAAGCATTTCATACACATGGGGTTATAAGCATAAGAATGAACTGTTCGGGTTTTTAGAGATTTTCACACACTTAATGCTTCTCCTATAAGTATGGAGAAAGAGGTTCAATTTTAAACATAACTTTAAAAAGAATTGCAATACTTTCAGCACTTTAATTTGTTGGCATATTGGTTAAAATTCTCTGAGACCCTGTGACTCCTCAGTTGTTGCGTGATTCATCTTTATTTTTTTCCACATGAATTTTGAAATAGATAGTTGTGAGTGGCTTGCAAAATTATCCTGTCTTTTCTTTCCCAGATTCCAAGTGACTTATTTATTTTTATTTACTTTTTAATTTTCTCCAAAAGGCTTTTTGATGAATAAAGAAGGATTGTTGTAAAGAAGCGTTTTCTTTAATATAGTTATTGTCTCTATGTCCATTTTAGTTTTGTTTTCTTCCATTGTATAATTGTGCACCAAATCCAGTGGGCTTCCTTCGGTATAATAGGTCTCTCATCAACCCTGCGTATGCAGTAGGAGTCATTGTCCGCCTACATCTCCACTCTCCATCCACTCTCCCTGGGGCCCCCATTGCCACAGAAAGAACTCCATAGGTTGCAGGCACAGCCAGACATTCAAGGCCTCCCTTCCCAAGTTATTCTAGGCAAGGAGTTGCTTCTGTTCTTAAGACGTCAGAAGTGACAATTCAATAATCATCTATGATGACTTGTTCCAAATAATCACATTTACAGAAGACATTTGACGTATTTTTTTTTGCCAATTTGTATCCATCTTTTCTCAATCTAGATTGGGGTTTTTCAGCTGTGAGCTGCAACATTCTTCCCTAGTGGGTTGAAATCAATTGAGCAGATCTTGGTTGGCATGAAAAAGAAAGAGAGTGGAATTAAATAGACTACAAAGTGAAAAACTGTCCTGAGGAACTTTGTTTTGTGTGCGTGTGTGTGTGTGCACACGTGCATAAGTTTCCACCTACTACAACATACAGCAGCCTTTCATTCTGCTGCATCTTCCAAATCTGAGTAAGGGGATCTTTTTTTCAAATAGCATCCAAGTAACAATGAGCCAAGCTGGCCTAAGTTCCTCTGTATCTCTCTCTTGCCTAGCTTGTGGCTAAAAGGGCCTATGGTCTTTCTGGCTGTTGGGATACTTACCAAAGATATGGAACATTGAATTGAATCACAAATCAACTGAAAAACAGAATTTTAGACTCAAAAAGTATATAAACATTATTACTCAAATGCTGTCATTTCTGCATATTAGGAAACAGAACCAGTTAACTAACCCAAAGCCATGCAGCTTATTCATTAGCATTCCCTTCTGCTCAGAAGCCTCATTCTAAAATACCATTACTTTGTTCAACTAACCAACATTTATTAAGCATAGGAGATTTATACCCTAAGCAGCGGCTATAGAGCTTTTTTTACTGCAATCTAGTATTTAAACTGCAATCCACTATAGATAAGCACATATATGATCAAGTGCCTATATAGTTAAACAAAATTTTCACAGTACATACCCTTACAACACCTGGTGCACTTTCTGTTTTCCATTCTATTCATGTGTGGGGTACATGTTAGGTGCTGTAGCACAAAAATAAAAAATGCTGCCTTAAATAAGATAGAAGCTTCTTTCTTTCTCATGTAATACACCGGGGTAAGTAATTCAGGACTGCTGGAAGGGTTTTCCTGTCAAGGCCATGCAGGGGCACAGTTTCTTCTATATTGTTGGTCTCTTATTTCTAGGGGGTTGTCCTCATTGAGTTGGTTGGATTTGGTTCACCTACTCATTCACGTTCTAGCCTACAGGGAGGAAAAGTGGAAGTCCAGACCAAAGAGTTTTGTCTTCAGTGCAACCATGGATGTTGCATACACATTGCTGCTTCTCACATCTCACTGGACCAGATTTAACCATGTGACCATACCTGAAAATTTATCCTAGCTTGTAGTCATATGTCCACCTAGAGCTCACGATTTATTTGTAAAAGGATAAAGAGTGAAGGGAGATTTGTAAAAAGGTAGTGGTGTCTATTACTATTGCATTTCATTCCATTTCAAACTTGTTGATAACTGTCTACGAAATTGAATTCATAATCCACTAATAAGGCCACAGCATGCAGTTTTAAAATTGCTGTCCTGAAGCATGGTAGGCTACATATTATAAACAATTTTACCAAGCCAGCTTACCAAGAGAAGTTAAAAAATAGATACGTTCAAAATATTGTCAATATTTTATCTCATTTCCATTTTTACTAAAGTTACACATGCACAGACTTGAAAGGGTAATATAATATTGTGAGTACCCACAGTCATTCCCAACTTTCACCTTCAATTTCTCACTTCTGGGATGTGTTTTCAACTCTCAAACCTGATTCTTTTAGCATTTACCTGCATATGTTCATAAAGCATGTTGCTATTTCTTCTTGGCTTTTTAGGTTTAGTTATTTTCTATTAATTTCCCATTATAAAATTGACTCCTGTACTCCTCACTTCCTACCCTTCATTCCCCACATACTTCTCTTCAGACTTCCAACAAAGTTATAACATAATTTTGATTAGATCAGTATTCAGTGTTTGCATTATTATGACTACACAAATTAATTCACAACTACTCCATCTATTTTCCTAGGAATGATTTTCTTTCTTGCTCATTCTTTTGTATATTCTTGTTCGTGTCTTTTCTAAAAACCTCCTTGGTGCTCCATGTACTTATCACTAATTCATCCCCCCAATTTTCTTTCCAGTTATGTATATCTCCACTCAATAGTTTCAAACTTATTAAGTAATGTATTAAGGTAATTTTTTTTGAAGGAAAAGTTCCCAGAGTTTTCCAATCTGGGCTAGTCTTCTAGAATGGCTGCAGAGGTATTACTTCAGGCTCTCTTTTCAACATCATCTTAGCTATTCCCTCCAACTCCCTCATATGCTGGATACAGTTTTTTTCTTTTTTTTAATTTTACTCATTATAGTGGAGCATATCCTTTAGTAATTACCTGGACAAGGGTGGAGGTAATGAATGCACTGATATCGTCCATATTTGAAAAAGTCTTCATTTGACCTTTACACTTAATTCATAGTTTGGTTGGACATAAAATTTAGGTTAGGAATAATTTTCCTTCTGTATTTTGAAGATACTGCTCCATTGTCTTTTACTCCATTGGATTAGCTATGGAGAAATCTGGTATTACTCTAATGCTCAGTCCTGTGTAGGAGGTCTGGTTTTTCTCTGTAAAAGTTCGTAGGCTTTCTCTTTGTCTTCAGTGTGCTGAAATTTTATAATGCATGCTTTGGTATGGATCTGTTTTTACTCATTGTTGGGAGCACTCATTGGATCCTATACACCTGGAATATCACATCCTTTTTTCCCTGGGAGATTTTCTTCAATTATTTCATTAATTATTTTTTTCCCTTCATTTTCTCTGTTATCCCTTTTTTTGGACTCTGATTATTATGATACTTGACCTCCTGTACTGGTCTTTGAATTTTATAAATTTTTTATCTTTTTTTGGAAATCATTTTGTCTTTGTGTTCTTCCTAAGTAATCTTAGCTTTATCTTTCAACACATGATCATGTTTTTTTCTGCCATCAGCATTTTTTTATTTTCCAAGATCTCTCTCTCTTTCTTTGTTCTTTGAATGTTCCTTTTTTAGAGCATTCTATTTAGGTCTCCCTTATTTCTGTGAAGATATTAGTGGTTTTGGGGGGTTTATTTGTTGTTTCTTTTGATATGGTCTCTGCTCCCCTCAAGCTGCTTTTCTCCTGGTTGTTTTGTTCTCTGACTTCATTTTAGATGATTTTCTCAAATGTTTGGTGACACTTGGCTGTTCACATTCTAGAATGGGGCTGTAAAACCCCAGTTGGAAGCTGTGTCCCTGGAGGGTGAGTTGGTTGGGACTTTTCTTCGGGGAACTCCAGAATTCAGTATCTTTAGGTCCTTTCCATTAGGCTAATCAGATGCCATAGAGAAGAGTCCTCCAGTTTCCTGCTGCCAGTATTCTGGGAGCCAAGTGGAGAAGAAGGAAGTGGGAGGAGGCAGAGCAGGTGGGTCTCAACATTCATGACACAGACCTCCTTCTGTTCCCTCTGTTCTCACTACAGTACCCCCAACCTCCAATGTGCTGTTGTCCCTGGTTCAGAGGTCTTCTGTACAGAAAAAGCCTCCAGTCTTCTGCTGATTGGTGTAAGGAAGGAAGGGGCAGTTGCTGAGGACAGCAGAGTATGGGGGAGATCTGTGCTGCTTAAGTAGACTTCAACCAATCCTCCTCTTTTAGCCCTACCTTCAACCCTACATTCAGAGGTATCTGGTTCACCAAGTCATGAAGCTGTATAGGTTCTGAGTTTAAATCAGGTTACTTCTGTGGCTTTCCTTACTGTGTGGTAAGGATGCAGTTTCCTTGAATCTCCTGTCAGTTATTACTTGGACATCTGCTTTCCAGATTCCAAAATATTATTTTGTCTTTTTTTTTCTTCCCATTTTATTTGTTCTTTTGGGTTTATTTCTTTAAAAAAAATCTTGTTTCTATTATGTTAGTGGAAATTCTGAAGGAAGTAGAGGTTCAATATATGTGTTCAATTTCTATGTGTAACTGCCATGTTCAGACCTCTCAAATTATTTTAAACAAATACCTTTAACCCTTTTTTTACTTGCCCTTCTCACAAGCCCTCAGAATTATTAAGAAGTAGTGCCATTGTCTAATTTGCATGTCACTTACCATTATCCATTTTTCTCTAGTGGAACTGCTTTTGAACACCCAATATGTGGATAGTAGAAGGAGGAGGGAGAAAATGGATAGAAACCAACTAATCCTCAAACTCAATGATCATCCCTTGAATTATTGAAAGGCAATTGCATCTAAGGTTTTAGAAGAGTAACAAGAAAAAAAGCAGTTCTAAACATGGATGTTTGTATAGCCTGCACTGCTTTTTTTTTTTTGCTGTCATTATGAAATATTTTGGGAGACAACTTGAAAACTCTGCTTTTTAAGGTGTCTGATCAGGATTATGGCCCTGAAAATAAGTGAATAGAACTTACCCTGTAGTTTCTGGGGCCGACAGAAAACATGCCTGCAGCTCTGTGGCTTTTCTCTTTAATCAGAAGAAAAGCTAGGGAACCTCAGGCTGTGACAATAACAAACTGCTAGATTAGGTGGCACCCAAATTTCCAGTCCTCACACAATCAAGAAGTATCTCAAGGGAAATGTCATTGATATTCAATGTGCCCCTAATCACTTTCCAGCCAAGAGTAGCAGAGCGGGTGGGGTAGTTTTGAAAAGGTGTGTGAGATTTGGCATCATAGACCTAGAGGGCCATGATTCAACTTCTGGCTTCATCATTTGATAGCTGTGTGGCTTTGTACCCATTACTGAGCAGCTCTGGGCTCAACTCTTCATTTTTAAATTAAAGACAGTAATGTCTTCTTTGAATGATCGGAGACAGTATTTGCAAATCTCCTATCACAATGTCTGACACCTAGTAAGTACCTGGGGAGAGGTAGTCATTCTATTATTATGACAGTGGGCAAAAACATGAGATGTCTCACCAGACTGTGAGTAGTTCACCAGACTGAACAACAAGAAAAGAAAAAAAAAGTGAGGGAGTCCTCAGTTGGGAATATCTTCTCCCTTCTGGATAAATGGTTCCGTGTGAACTATCCCAGATTAGTGAAGCAAGGAGGTGGTGAAGTAGGGCATATAATTCATGTTGCAGTTCATTAGGATGGATCAAGTCTCCTCTGCTTCACCGAAGCTCATCTCTGGAGCTCCATTTAAATAGTGTGCTGAGGCCTAGTTTGTGTAAACAATAATATCCCTAGTCACTGCCAGCAAATAACCTTTTTTTCCAGCAATGAACTCCAGAGCGTCCAGAAATTAACATGGAGTTAATTTTAGCAGAGACATAACAAATGAGGCTGCCTGAAAGGAAAGGAGAAGGAGAGGGTACATGCGCTCACATTAAGTAGGGCAGAAGCAGCAATCAAATATGCCAAGAGATTTGAAATCTCTCAATGGTACAACTTTGGGGGTGTGTGTGCATCTATATATAAACTCTGTGTGTGTGTTAGACACATGTAGACATGCACGTCTCTGCCACAGGCAGCTTTAGCGGGACTGTCACAGGGGATTTTGGAGAGCGAGGAAGGACAGAGCTGGTGAAGACTGCAGGCTGGAGCCGTAGGTACAGGTCTGGGGCCAGAGCTTCCATCCTTCTCTCCTTTCCCTCCCTCCTGCCCTTGACTTCTACACCTTTACATACAGAAAACTCCTGTCTCCCACACTGTTAAACCCCGAAAAGTAACAAGATTGCCTTGATCTTTTGTTTAAAAAGCCTTGAAAAATAATCCATTTGTGAAGCTGAACACAAGGAATTAAAAAGAAAAGGAAAAAAATAACAAAACCCTACAAAAACCAACTCTTGGCATTTCACTTACCTAAACCAAAGTGTTAAGTCTTGTTTCTCTTCTTTCTAATAGTCCTAAAATAAGCTTCCTTTGGGTGGAAGTTCCTGGGCTCCAGAGCCACTGCTTTTAACAACAGACAACTGTCTTGTCAAGAAAGCAGGAACCCTCTCAAATAGCTTCACTTTTCTTTGTTTCGACTTTATTGACCGCCACAAGCAGCTTGCATTATTTTCCTGCTTACCATCTGTGGCTTTGTATAGCACAGAAGTTAACGTGGACAGCGTCTGTGCCTGGAGTGACATAGAACATGGCCACAAGGTGAGACTTCAGGACGAAGTGCAAGCTGGTCATCTGATTTAGAGTCATACTTCAGAGTTCTTTCTAAAGGCCGAAGCATTTATTAGAATGAGTGCAACCCGGGTCTGACAAATGGGGACACAGCTGGCTCTAAGGCTGACACAAACCTCACCGTGTTAATTACTCTGATAGTTAAAGCTACGAAGGGAGTAGAATATTATTTATAGTGATCTTTGCTAAGTAAATCATTTAAAAAATGGCTTTCTAAATGTAATAGTTCCCTTTCAAGAAGCCCTCCAGAATGCAAGGGGCTTTACAATGGAACATGAAACATATTGCAGGGAGAGAGACAGAAGCCGTCTTGATTAATGCCCACGATTATCAGCGATGCAAATCACTTTCACTTATTAAGTCTTGTTTAATATCATAATGAAGGCTTTCTGAGCAGATTTGGTGATTCCACAGAAAGTGACTGTGAACTCATGTCCTTTCAGCATGTTGAGAAAGAGCAGTACTATAAAGGAAACCTCATTTGCCATAATTCCTCCCCTGCCCAGGACCCCTTTCTCAGTTTCTACTTCGCAGCAGGAGACAATTAACCTTTTCAGTGCCAGAAGTGATTCCCAGCACATTCCTGCTGCGAAGGCCAGCAGGGTCAGAGGAAGATGGAAGTTCTCTTTAGTTTTCACTTCCATAGAACAGTTCTAAGACACTGGACTGCAGAGTGGGGATTTAAAATGTAGCTGCTGGTTATGTTAGGGGACTTGGGCGTATATGGTATCTTGCACCCTACCCAAGTCTTTTAAAATGCCAACTCCAGCCCACGTGGCATTGCTTATTCAGCTTGAATCAAAGACGGCCAGAAATGAAAGCAAACTCCTTGAAGAAAAACTGTTCCACCCAAAATGCCAGGCTTTCTTTGTGATCTGTGAGGAAGTGGGTTTTATTGAGGTTGAACGTCGGGGAGGTCGTGCTGGGGGTGGTGACTTAGGGGGTTGCCTTTGGCTTGCTTTTGCAGCTCTGCTCCCTGCTGTGGCTCTGCCTGCGCTTGGGGTGGCTCGGGTGGTCCGGGCTGGGGCCTGTACTGAGCTCTTTGTCCCAGTGGCTGCACCCACCTGTGGACGGACATGTCGTGATTTCCTAACATCACCACCGCTTCCTGTTTCCAGAAGCAATAGATGCAGGTGAGGGACAGAAGGACCCTGCTGGGGCAGACAGAAGTGACCAAGGGCGGAGGGCAGGCTGGGGCTGGGGATTTCCTCTACTCATGTCCCTTTCAGGGCCCACTGGGGTGAGCACCTCCACTGAGTCACCCCCTCTGACTTCCAGGTATTTGCTCTATGGTTCCACTCCCTACCTCAGGCTGCATGTGTCAGCCTATGTCCTGATGTAAAGGAAGGCTTTGGGTTTCAGTAAAGACAGAGAGAGAAGCAAGCAATTTCCTGGTTTGCCTTGAAACATACAACAGCTCCGACCTGACTGACCACTTACTTAGGGACTAATGTGACCCCTTTCTTGTCCTTACATGGTCAAGCCCAAGGCTGAGTAGCTCCCAGCTCAGGGACTGCAGTGAGCCAAACATGAAACCTTCTCATTTCATAGCATGAGCTTGCTTACTGCTGGTGAAAGGACACCATCACTCATTTTGTTCTCCCTGAAGATTTTCAGAGCAGGGCAAGATCTGTAGAGGTGCAGTGGGTTTAGGGAGACAAGGAGATGGTGAGGGTTTGGAAGATGAAATGCTGAGTCTTTGTCAAAGAGGATGTCAACTGAAATCAACATGACCTTCACATTTAAAAAAGGTGTATTCAGTGTCTTATGGAGGACCATGGCCCAGAGCATCAGCGTGATCTGATAAACCACTCCAAGGCCCCTTTGCTTGGGAATGCCTTAAATACTAGTTTACAATGGGGGGTGGGTGCAGGGAAGAGGTTATGTCAGTCAAATGCATCAGGGTGTGTCCTAAAAAAACAGATAATAAATATTCTGATGCCATCTATGTGTGACAGGAAGTAACAGGATTGTTAATTATTCTCCTAAAGGATTCTAGTAGGAAACACAAGAACCCAGACCCGTTCATTTTCTTTTGAGCATTCCCAGCTGGTTTTTCTCTGGTCATGGGTGGGGGGTGAGGGCGTCTTCACAGCACAGCAGGAACTGACCTGGATAACTTGGGCCTCTGCAGCTTGCATAGCTCTTTGCCTGTGGGACCACCATGGGGAACCACAAAATTCATTTTATTTCACAAGGAGGACAGAAAACTGGGGTGAGATTGTGAACTACTTGGCACCCTACAGACCCAGGTGGGAAGAGGAGCTGCCCATTAAGTCTATTCCCTTGTGGGGTGGAGGCACAGTCCACCCCCACATAAATGCTGATGAGGGGTGCAGCCAGGCCACACACATGTAAGTCAGAGCACAGATTTCAGAACTCACATGAGTCATGGGGATTGTGGGGAAAATGGAGATTTCTGATCAGGATTCCCACCTGGCCTTAATAGCACTCATTGTATACCTATAATAAGAGCCTGTTTGCACATTTATGGAATGCTTACCAGTGACAGAACTGCTGGTCAGTCACAGGAGTACTGGCCCAGGGGTGGAGAGGAAACACCCATTCTCTCCTCCTCTCAGTATCTGGTATGTAATTGGTCAGGTGTCTGACAGTCACCAGAGACCTGCCCGCAGAGTTCCTCCTGGTGCTAGGGGCAAGGAAGTGGCATGTGAGCCATGAGAGCGGGAAAGAGCCATGGAGCCCTGGTGCTCCTGGTGGGTTAAGCCTGAGCAGCAGGGGAGCAGGAGAGACTGAGACTTACTGCCATAAGAATAAACCCTCTTTTAAGCCCCCAACTTCTTGTCCTTGCCTTAATTCAGTCTAATCGAATTCGTAGAGAACTAGCCCTGGGCAGGGAACCCCCTCCTCCTGAAGCAACAGGGATCATTTACAATCCCACCTTTCTTACTCTGGCTCCTAACTCATGCTTCCACCTCCCCCAAGCTTCCCCTCACACCTCTATTTTTTTTTTTAATGTAAGTACCACGATGGATCTTTGGGCACCTGACTTGCTGAACAAATAAATGAGTCTAGTGGGTAGAAGGCTTGAGTTTCTCGATGGCACAATGGAACTATCTTAGAATATAAAGTGATAAAATTAGGGCTGTGCTGGCTCAGCTATGTTTGAGCCACTGCACGTTTTAGACCTTTGATCAGCGGTGTCAACTCTGAGCCAACCAATCGTCATCTCTAAAATGGGGATTGATGTGACCTCATTCAATCTGCCCCAATAGCCTGTGTTTCTCTGCAGCACATTGGAAGGGTAGATGTGGCAATGCTTTGAAAAACACAAGGTGCTTTATGAGTTTTGGGTATTGTTATTAGGAGGGATAGGTTTGTGGCTACTTCATTTCATTTAAGCCTCACTTTACTCATTCTCCTTTTCTGTGCTCAAAGCTCATGTGTCCCCTTCTCAATGAAATCTCCCCTGATTTTCCCTGGCAGGATTCCTTACCCTTTCATCTGTGCTTTCCTACCCATACCCTCATTCCAGCCTGATTTTGTTATCAAGTTTATGTCGTATGCCTCTCTGCCTCCACAGCAATAATAACCCAGATAACAGTCACTGAGGATCCATTACATGCCAGACACTGTTCTTAATGTGTTATATTTATTAACTCACTTCAGCCTCAAACAACCCATTTTGCAGAAGAAGGTGAGGCACAGAGAATTAAGTCAACATGTCCAAAGCTGGGAAGTGGGGTGGTCAGGTTCTGAAGCCAGACAGTGGGCTCCAGCCTTGCTATTCCGTGGCCTCTCAGGTTGCCCGGCACTTTGCACACTGTAGTGGTACCGTAAATGTTGGAGAAGTGGGCAAATCTATGGAGTCAGGAAATGTTTTCTGTCTGCCAAAGGTTTGTTCTGAGAAGCAAGTGAAAAATATATGTGAGGGTGATTTGTAAATGAGAAAGCAGTAGGCATTTAGAGGTTACTGTTATAATTAAATATTTTTAATGACAATATAAGTAGAAATGTCTAGGACATAGCTAAAGAAGCATCTATGAAAAATACTCACCATCTGTTTTTGGGCAGTTTTGTGAATGCTCTATAAAATGGTTCACAGATTTCTAGACTTCTTTCTTGACCCTCTGCCAAACTTTCAGGTTAATGCTATTTGGGCAACTTTGCTTCAATCTCCCTCTGAATTTTTTTTTTTTACCTTGTGTTTCTTTTATTTTTATTTTTTAAAATTATGGTAAAATATACATAACATAACATTTGCCAATTTACATGTCCAGTTCATTAAAGGCATTCACATCGTTGTACGACCACTACCACCATCCATCTCCAGAAGATTTTTCATCTTCCAAAATGGAGACTTCACACTGATTAAACAGTAACTCCCCCAGGCCCTGGCAACCACTATTGTACTTTATGTTTGTGTGAAATTGACTACTCTAGGTGCCTCATGTATGTGGGATCATGCACTATTTATCCTTCTGTGTCTGGCTTATTTCACTTAGCGTAATAGCTTCAAGATTTACCCATGTTGTAGCATGTGCCAGAATTGCCTTCCTTCTTGAGGCAGAATAATTTTCCATTGTATGTATATTCCACATTTAGTTTACTTAGTCATCTACCAATGGGTGCTTGGGTTGCTTCCACTTTTGGCTGTGGTGAATAATACTATTATGAACATGGGTGTACAAATACCTGTTTGAGTCTGTCTTTCAGTTCCTTTGGGTATATAACCTAGTAGTGGAATTGCCAGATCATGTGGCAATTTACTTTTTAAATTTTTCAAGGAACCACCAAACCATTTTCTACAACAGCTATACCATTTAAATTCCTACCAACAATGAATAAGGGCTCCATTTTCTTTACATCCTCACCAAGAGTTGTTATTTTCTGTTTTTTGGTTTTTTGATAATAGCCATCCTAGTGGATGTGAAGTAGGTCACTCTAAATCTTTGAATGATTCATTTTTACTTATTTGTCTTCCATATCTCTGATTTATTTTTCACTTTCAAAAAAAGTATCTTTGGCACATTAAATAGACTTGATTTTGTCATCTTGAATTTCTTTCCTTTACTTTTCCAGCCTTCAAATAGATGGCCCACCACGTGCCGGCTACTATCCTAGGTGCTGGAAAACCCTGACAAATAGAACCATCATAGCTCTGTAGGAGTTTTCAAGGTCATTTGGCCCATAATTATGGTGGTTTGTTACCCAAAGGTATAAATTATCCCATTTATAGTTACATTTGAAAATATCATCTTTAAATTACATATGACAAAAGCTTACTTACACAGAATCCTGAAATTCTCACTTTTAGAGATGCAATTTTCTGGATGCATGAAGGTTTGACTCTATAGGCCCTTTTTAATTTTTTTGAATCAACTTTATATTTTAAAACACTTTTAGGGCTACTACAAAGTTAGTATAGAGAGTTCCCATAAATCCCATACCATATTATTAACATCTTACATTTATATGGTATGTTTGTCATAATTATTGAACCAATACTGATACATTATTAACTGAAGTCCATAGTTTATTCAGATTTTCCTAATTTTTACGTGATACCTTTTTCTGTTCCAAGATTCCCATCTGGGATACCACATTGTGTTCAGGTATCATGTCTTCTTGATTGTGACAGTTCCTTGTTTTTGATGATTTTGTTGGTTTTGAAGAGTGTTGGTCAGGTATTTTGTAGATTGTTTCTCTATTGGGATTTTCTCATGATTAGACTGAGGTTATGGGTTTGGGGGAGGATGATTGGAGAGGTACAGGGCATTTTCATCACGTCATATTGAGATAGGGCAGAGACATGGAACAAGGGTCATGTCACTGTAAAATTAACTTAGCCTGTGAAAAAAGATCAGCTTATTCTTTAACTTAGTCTGTATGCTGTTCTTCCACTTCTTCTTCAGTTAAGTAATTCGGTAACCAGGATGAGAGCGAGACCTCCAAAGTGTAAATTAACCTGTGTAGATAAAGAATGCCAGGATCCAGACCAACACGGCCACCCTATTCTTAAGATAAAACTTAACAATTATGAATCAATTGTATACATTCATGCCTTATGCTGACCCCTACCCCCAAAGCCCTATAAAACTCTAAACCCCAAGCCCTTAAACACTCCTCTGAGGTTGCCCACACTTCTCTTCCTTTGAGTATGTACTGTTTGCCTTAAATAAAAGGTTCTCGCTGCTCAATTTATTGTGTCTTGTCTCTGTGCTCTTCTAGTGGTAAATATCTCTTCTATTTTGCTATTTCATTCTATTTTCCAGACTTAAGCACAAGTCTGCACACTGTCTCTGTTCTACTCCAGATAAGTAGGAAGGGGCTACTGAGATCTCTGATTTAGACTCACAAGTTCTCATTACCTGGGTGACCCAAACAGGACTGCAGCTGTACGATCATGTTCTTTAGTAACCTGCCCCCAAATCTGCTTTCTTTGCTTTTGAGAAGTTCTCAGAACATAATCTCACTTGTCTAGTGCTCTGCAGCTCCCCCAAATCCTGGGGTGGTAAGGGTTAGTCCCCATGCCATGCAGATCCAAGCAGACACTGGACTCCAGGTGACCCTGGCTTTAGGAGTTGGCAAGGATCTTGCCCTGTGCCGAGCAGGAGTTCAGTGAGCTTTGCTTTCCTTCCTACTTTCTTTCTTGCCCTCTGCTGCCTTTTGCTACTCTTACTTTAAGGAACCCTTCCTTATCTACACTTACCTTACATCTAACCTGTTTGTGCATTCTTTCTCGATCACAGTCAAGAACCCTCTCCCGGGTTGAGGTCTCACCAAGAGTGCAGGGAGACCTCCCTGGATTAGATTGCCCGGAAACAGTGTCAGGGTACGTGTCAACATGGTTTAGCTCTGTTGCTGTTGACCTTGATCGCCCGGCTAAGGTCATGTTTGTTATGTTTCTCTTCCGTAAAGTTACTCTTTCTTCTCCTCTTTGCATGTTGTCCTCTTCGGAAGGAAGAGGATCACTTATAGGATAGGGAGTTGTGCTCCTTCTTCTGAAGGGTGATGTCTACAGAATTATTCAAAATTCTGCAAGGGAGACTGTCTCTTCACTCATGTTTATTTATTTATTCAATCACTTATTTATATCAGCATGACTCATGGCTATTTATTTTATACTTTGGATTATAATCCAGTATTATTGTATTTATTTTGTTGCTGAAATTGTTCCAGCTTTGACCATGGGGGGCTCTTTTAGTTGACTGCAGTGTCCCTTTGACATACTTCCCCATCATTGTGGGTTTTTGGTTTGTTTGTTTTTAAGCTTTCTTATTTCCTAGCACTACAAGTTGCTCCAGTCTCATCTAGTAGTTTTCCTACTTGAGTTTCAGAATCAAATATTTTCTCAAGGAGCCCTGGTTCCTTCTACTGGAGAATAGGATTGGGAATCAAGATCTAGGTGTTCAGTGTGCTCTTATTGCTACTGGGGTGTCATCATGTTTAGGTCCCCTCAGTTGACAAAGAAAATATATGTGGGTAAATAGGCCCTCAGTTTTGATTACTGATTTTAGTACTTCAGGTGAAAATACTGACAAAATATATGATATGTTCTGCATTCAGAACAGAATATAATTAACATAATTTAACCTGTTTGGGGGACCTGGGGTATTATCTTGAATGCTGGTTATTTGGCTATGATGCTGTACTGCCCTCAGCCCAAAGCAGCTTTGAAAGACTGTTTGTTCATGCATGGTGGTGCCATGCTGTTGTTCCATTTGAACGCTGTTCTGGCTTTTTGTAATCTTCCTAATTTTTTTCCTCTTGGTGTCTTTAATAACTCCTTCTCCTTCCCTCTAATTTACTGTTTGTGAACTGCTGTCTGCTGGTATCAGAGAACCTGGTTTGGTTAACCTGTCCATAAAGGAAAAGCAAAGAGGTGCTGAGTGTGAGGGTCTGAGGTTCACTCCAGTGGATAAAATGGATCTTATAACACCAGTTCTGGACTATGCAGAAAAAATCTCCTTGCCTTCTTCTTTTCCTTACTCTCTGTTTCTCAGTGATGCTTTAGTTGGACACCAGTGTTGAATAGGGTAGGTCAAACATGTGTTCTAAATGTGAACATCAAACGTGTATGGGGTATTGGTGTGTGCAGCGGTCTGTGCCTAGGCCCTCCAATTGTATTTCAATAGCTTCCAGTGCCATGGGGGGAGCAGTAGACTCGAAATGTGCATGAGCTTTGGCTCCCTTGCTCGGGCTCCGCCGAGTCATTCAACCTCTCTGGGCCTAAGTTATCTGATATAAAATGAGAGAGTTAGCCTAGAATCTCTAGACTCCTTTCCGGCGCTCACACCCTATGACTTCTGAGTGAATTTTATTAATCTTAGGAGACCAGTGTGATTCAAATGGACTCCAGACCATCTAGTCTCAGTTAAGTTGCCTTTCGACTGCGTGACCTTGGGAAAGTTGCTTTAAAAATACTCACCTCAGAGTTACACAGGTGTGCATGTAGGTACTTATTACATAGTAAAGGAGGCACTACAGATTGAGAGGAGAAGCATGATTGCGTGTAGATAAAATCAGGAAAACTGGATTACTGCATGGAGGAAAACAAAACTGGATCTGCACATAAGGTCACTAGATGGATTAAATTCACTAGGAAAATTCAATTATAAATTTATGGAAGAAAATTTCGAATATCTTTAATTATATGAGGAAAGGTCTTAAATGTCAAAACACATGCCATAAGATTAAAAAAAAAGATGAAATAGATTCTATCAAACTTAGATGTATGCGAGCAACGTGGATGGGTCTGGGAAGTGGGAAAAAAGTCTAAAGCAGATGATACATAACATTTGCAAAATTAAAAACATATTCACACAAGCCAGCAATATATATTTTACAAGAACACATTTCAAATGAAAGGGTAGACTTTAAGAAAGTTGCCTACAGAGAGGAGAGGGAAATGAGAGTGGGGTATAGAAATAAAGGAAAAGGGACTACATACCTCAATAAAGAAATGCAAACAGAGGGGGCCTTGCATGGTTCTCTGATGATCATGTATCTCATATGTATATGTATATATCTGAACACACATTTATTGTTATGTATGTTTGCATAAACATCGCCCTCCCTAGACTGTGGGCTATAAGTCCCCTGAGGGCAGGAATCAACATTAGCACACAGTAGGCATTTATGTTGGTGGGATGAATGAAAGTGTACCTGAACTATTTGCACTATCTATCTCCCTGGGATTTTGTGGGGATAACATGAGATAATAGGCATAAATACTTACACTTTAGAAGTCGTTGGCCTGGAGCGCTCCTCAGAGTTCACCTGGCCCAATGGTTACCAGACCTCAGATATCATAGAGGGGTTTAAGAATAAGTGGATGGACTGAAAAAATAAGAAGTGTCATCATCTGGCTCAGCCCACCCACAGTTTTTTGAGTCCAATTGTGGGTTCAAAAACCCATCATTATAATTTTATAAAAGAAAGGGGTTTTTGACATCATTGGGTAAGATACATAAAAAGTATTATGGAAATTAAAAGAGCCATTGGGATAGATTGAGAATATCAGAACAGGATTCTGAGAGAAGTTGATAGTTGAACCAGGCCTAGAATGATTTTTTGTTGTTAACATCAGAGAAATGGTAAATTTAAAATAAAGAATAGCACTTCTGCTGAAAGCTTAATGAAAACTTCACTACATTCTTTCCATTCTTCTAGATTCTCCATGGCAACTTCATTGCAACCTGGACCAGGACCATGAACCACTGAGCTGGTCCAGCTGCAGAGAGCTAGTTTTTGAGCTCATTCTGGTAGGGCTAGAGCAGTGATCCAAGCTTCTGACTCATGAGAAAAGTTTTTCCAACTGAACCCACTAAATTCTTCTGAAAGAAGCTCCCAAGATCCTACGAAGTCCTGCTAGAAAATTCCCTCTTGTTTTGGCCAGCTCTCGATCGGCTGGCAGATATTTAAAAAGAAAATTTCTTCTGATCCACTGAGGGGCAAGAGGTACTTTGAACTCAGTCTGGAGAGGAACTTGAGTTCATCATGTGCACATCCCAGACATGTTGCTATAGCACCTGAAATAAATGAGTCACGGGGAAACGCTGGGGAATGGTGACAGCTATATGTGCAAATCGACGGTTGGCTCGCCAGCCAGCCAACAATGATATGCTTCCCTTTGGCCATAAACCTGACCCAGCTGTGGGGTGTGAGCAAACCTGTGTGCAGGGAGGGAGAAGGTTATTTCCTGTTGGCATCAGGCCCTTTTGAACCTTGACCTTCCTCAAACTGTCCTTACTTGATAAATGCAGGGTAGCAGAAGCCAAAAAGAATAAGCACCCAAATGCTGTGCATCAGCCATCTAAAACAGACCTCAGAATGAGATAGGAAACAACAATCCCATTGTAAGGAAAGCCATAAAGACAGATGTGCAATTTAGGAAATGCACTGATCTGGGGCCTCTGAAAGCACTAAGGTGGGTAAACAAATAGGGGAGGTGATTCCTTCATCTCCTTTGATTCACTTTTGAATGTTCCTGCTCTTCCATAATTAAAAAGAGTGAACTTTAAGTATTGTTTATGTTTCTGACACATCCTGATGGGGCCTGTGAAAGAGAGAGACTTAGCAGCCAAGCCAGTGGCGTTATAGCTGTTTCTTCTCCTGCTAACAGCTGCCCCTGGTTGCAGCTGTGAAAAGTAAGGTAGCCAACAGTTTTGAATTACTGGAAACTCATGTAGGACCAAACAAAACTTTCATAAAGAAGCACCAGGAACTCAGAAAAAGACACAGGCAGGCACACAGATACACATGCACACCCCCTCCCCTGCCCCACTCATGAGCAAACTGCCCACAGAAACTGTGTGGACAGAGGCGAAGGGAAGGAGAAGGTTAAACTCAAAGGCAGAGAGAGAAACAGTATGATTCTGGCATTGCATTATTCAAACTGGCTGATTACATTGAATGTAACTTTTCTCTGTACATTTACATTTTGTGAGGGGTTTTTTTTGTTTGTTTGTTTCACACATTAAAACTTTCCTAGGACTCAAAGAATGAATATAGGAAGTAAATGGCATTCAAGAGGGGCAGAGGGGACATTATGTGAAGGAAGGGTTTCAGACCCACCTGGTATTAGAGTCCTGAGTTCCTAAGAGCCTTCAGAGAGCCACCTCTCCCTCCCTGACCTTGGTATTTTGAAGGCCAAGGATAATCTACATAACCTGATGGCCTTCCTCACTCGTGCTCTCTTCCCTTCAGTTCACCCAGTAGATTACTGTCAAATTAATTCTTCTAAGGACAGTCCAAATACATAACATTTTCTTGCTCACAATTCCTTTATGCTTCTCTTTTATCTATGAATAAACTACTTGTGTAGCTTTACACTTTCTTCCCTATGCTTTAGTTAAACTACCTGCTGTCCATTGGTGAGGGGAGTTCTCCCTGGACTCTGCTCCTGATCTTCCTTCCTGATCAATGCCCACCTCCTGGGAGCTCCAGCTTTGCAGTTGAATTCTTGCCTGTCTTTCAAGGCCTGTTTCAGCTCTCGCTTCCTCTGTGAAGCCTTACCTGATGATTGTGGTCTCTCCTGATGCAACTTTTAATTTTTACAGTAATTTATATTTATCTATACTTATTTACATAGATAATCATGATTATATACTATGGAGAAATGATTGAACTTATTTACAGTTAAATATATGTATAATTATTATCTATAGATAAATTACAGCATCGATCACACCTCTCCTTGCATTAACAAGAAAACTTTATATAGAATCTTATCTTTTTTACTAGACTGAAAACTCCTTGACTGGACCTGTCAGATTTGCCTCCCTTTTTTTTTGTTTCTTTCACTTTTTTAAAATAATTAATTTTGGTATTATTATTCTACAATTACATGTGCAATATTATGGTTATTAAACTATCCCCTTCATCAGGTCCCCCCCACCAACCCCATTACAGTCACTGTCCATCAGCATAGTGAGATGCTATAGAATCACTACTTGTCTTTAAGTTGTACAGCCCTCCCCATGTCCCCCCAACATTACATCTGCTAATCGTAATGCCCCTTTTTCCCTCTTATCCCTCCCTTCCCACTTCTTTCACTTTTTTAATGTTGAAAAGTCGCATGTGATTTTAAAAATGCATGCAACCTAAATACATTGCTTAATATCTTACTACAAAGAAAATAGCAAGTAACCAGCACCCAGGTCAAGAAATAAAACACCACCAGCACGTCAGCGGCCTCCACCCCTTCCCCCACGTGACCCGCTTCACTCATTTTCACTTTCCTTCCCTCTTTAGCATCTGCCCTGGAAGCTTGTGCTTGGCAAGTGGTCAGGAAATGCTTGCAGGACAGATGAATAGATGATGTGGTAGCTGCAGCCTAAGGAAACATCAGAATCTATTATCATCCCTGGAAACAGGGCCCAAACTCCATGCCTTTACTCAGTGGTGGGTCAGAATTCTCTTCCTCTATGCCTCTTGTTGTTGCAATTAGTCACCTTTTCAATATCATGAAAGATGCATTTTCTGCAATCAGAGCTGTTATTTAAAGAGCACCTGCAGGGTGAAGCGCTCTCAGCACCAGGGGATCAAAGTCCTGAGCAAGGGAAGGCGCTGCTTTGTTAAGAAGTATTTAGAGCTGTCAGGAAGTTAGAGAAAAGTAGTGGCTTTCTTTGGGGAGGGGCGAGGGGTTTAACAGGGGCCTAACAGGAGCCTTGAAAAGGTTCCCTGTAATTATACTCCCCTGTGAAGCTGGGATCCTGAGCTTGAATCCGGTTTTCAGGATTTCTTGGAAGCCCCAAAGCAGGAAAATATCTAGAATGATCCAAGGGTAGTAGAACTACGGATGATAACAGTACCTTATACCATCTTGTTGTTGGGACCAGTCACCTTTTCAATATTTATGTTTTATTTTTATCTCTGTATTAGGCATTATTTGTGCACAGGCTGTTAAAAACAGTTCTGAGGGAAACACACTTCCAGCTGCTTCCTCCTGTTTTCCATCTGCTGCATTTATGCGTCTTTGTTTGCATTTAACTGTTGCTTATTGGTGTCATTGGGATTTTACCTAGGACAGGGAAAAAATTTCCCTAAGGGTGGGTTGTCAGTTCAATTGATCTGAAAGAGATTATCTTGGTTATTCACTAATAAGCATTAAACTTCCAAGTGGAGCAATAAAACAAACACCAGGAAACTTTAGGTTTTAAGAGTTAACTTGTTTCCATTGTATCTTTGTATTCCTATATTTATACATCAGCTACTCTTCCTCCCATTTAATCTTAAATATGTAAATCCTCAATTTATCTGGAGTTACTTAGTAAAAGGCTGATGTGTGAGTGTGGCAGATTATAATATTTCATCGCCACGCCTGATCCTCTTTACCTCTTATTCTTTTCATAGCAGATCAAAAAAGCTGCGTGCCTGCCACAAGAATATATTATTTTAAGAGACTTGGACTTAGAAATTGATTTCCTTGATGAGAAAAAGAAAAGTCTCCTTCTGACCCGGAGGGTCATTTCATAATCCTGCCACTCTACATCAAAAAAGCCTTTTTTTTTTCTTTTAGGAGAAGATGAGAATATTTCTGAAAAGGAATTAACTTTTCAGCTACAGTAAAAACAGTGACTTGTAGACTTAGCCATCCCGAGAAGAGGGGACCAATTCAGAACACAGCTTCTGCGATTAGAACAAGCTCTTGATATATTTTAGGGTCAGGCAGTTTTCATGGGAATTGGGATTTGAGATTTGTACTAGGGGATGAAATTGATATTATATTTTATGGATAATTTTAAGGCTTGAGTTAGAGTCTTTAAAAAAAAAGTGTTTGGAAAGAGATTTCACTGCTTTCACATATATAATAATGAGGGTTGAAGTGACTGGCCTATCTTCCTTGGGTGTGGATTTAATTAATAGGCTGTTAAGTAATTTGCCCAAGGTGATGCAGCTAGTAAATTGTAGAACTAGTATTTAAATGCAGATATGTTTCCTAAGGCCTGAGTCCCAAATCAATTAAGAAATTTGAACATTAAAGGCATAGAAGACTACTAAAGGATTTTAAACAGGTAGATGACCCAAAGAGCTTTGCAATTGAGAAAAGCAATTCTGGCTACAACACTCTGAGGTTCATTAAGTGATTCTGGGGTTTATTTTATCCGTTGATGGACTGTTTGCTTTGCTCTCCTTCCTCCTCTGACTAGCTTTTGGAACCTGAAAGAGGTAAAGAAGCCCACACTGGTTACTTTAACTTCTCACGGGCAACTCTGGGTAAAAGTAGGTAGGACAGGCCAAGGCTGGAAATGAAGTTGCCTGTTTGTCTGTGCTAGCTTGGCCTCGTTATGAAGCATTGTCTGTATATTGTAGGTCCATATACATTAGACAAGAGATAAAAGTATTCCAAATGGTCATTTTCACTGCATAATTAAAAAAAATTAAGTTCTTATGGAGCCTTATGAGATTCAGTGAAAATAAACACACGTACACAAATAAAGCAAAAATCAACCAAAGCATCTCTGATCTTGTCCCTCTTTGCCTTTTGTTTCTTACTCAGGATTTTCTACCTGGCACTTCCTTTCCAAACCTCCTTGAGGGAGTCTCCATCACAAGGCCCAGTCTGCCCCATAGCTTTTGCCCAGAGGCCATTGTCTTCCCATCTCTGAGACCATCTCCATCTGACATTCTGAACTTCTGTGTTTCCAGAGAAACAGCATGACCAAGTGGAAGGTACTTTGCGGCCCGCCACAGCTGGGTTCAAGTCTCAGCAATCTTTGGTTTCAAGGCCCTTGGTCTTGATTTCCTGATTATGAAAGCGGTAAATTAATATTCATCCAGAAGGTCTGTTGGGGGCTAAATGAGACAAGGTATTTGAGAGGACCTGATCTCTTGTAGGTTACTTGTTAGTTTCTGGTCCGTCCTTCTGAGACCTCAGTTCAAGGGACTTACTCATCTAACTTTCCTCTCAAATTCAACCCTCTGTCCTCAAGAAATTCCCTAACCCAGACCTTCTTCACTCTCTGTCCTTTCAGCAATCAGAGACTCTAAGGTAATACCTGGCTTTGTAAATGGTTTGCCCCTTTTGGTGAGCATATGAGGAGTGTCTCCTATCAGGCTCTTTGGGGGCAGAAGCCAAGTCTGATATATTTTTCTGACATTCCTATAGTGTCTACTCCAAGGGTCTGTACAGGGAAAGCAGGTCATCAATGCAGCATTTACTGGCCTTTAGGTGGGAAGAGCACATGATATGGAGAGGCAGGAATTAATTAGTGTTGGTGAAATAATAATTCACCAGGGTTCCTTAAGCTTTTTATTTTATGCTCATTCAGGGATCGTGACAGTGACCATGGCTTCTTATTTATCAGCTAATATGTCGCCATTATGGAGTTCCTCAAAAGCTTGTTGAAATACAACCTTACTGTCTTTGTCCCAGAATAGGCAGATGTGACTACACTTGATTTTTGTAGAAGAGACCTCATTGAATCTCTCAGGATGTGGGACCCTCATTAACTCTAACATAGAGAAATGCAAGATTTTGGTTTCCTTTCTTTCTTTTGCTCTACTTGCACATAATTCTATGAGGAAGGAGACACAGAAAGAGAGGGAGTAGAAAGGAGAGCGTAACTGGTTGGCTCAGTGTCTGGCAGGCTGGGTTCACAGCAGGAAATGACAGTAGCCCCTGTGATCACATGCAGTGGGGATCACAGGCAGTCAGGCACTGTGGGAATTCTTTCAATCCTCTTAGCAATCCAATAAGTAGGTGCTCTTTTCCCCACTTTACAGATGAACAAACTGTGGCACTGCAGGTATTCGCCTAACTTTACTCAGCTACAAATGGCAGAGCCAGTGTGTAACCCAGAGAGTTGGCCCTAGAACCTCAGCTTCTCGTCTCTGTGTTTTGCTGCCCATGTAGCACGGTGACTTATCATAATTAAGACCTTTTATACAGGTATCCACTGGTGACCATTTTGACTAAGCTGGTCCCCATGTCATTTGAATATGGAAACAGAAAGGCCTGGGCTCTCCCGGGGCTTCACCAACCGCATCTCTGATGAAGCTTAGACTTGCATATGTGTGGTGGTGTGAGGATTACAGGAGACTATTTGGATGTCCTTCATACAGTCCTCTACACTCCCCGGTGTTCATCAGATGACCAGAGGGGGAGCTGGGGGGCCTCTCTCCTTGGCATGCCCATCTTCCTGCCTTCTTGATGGATGCCAATCATCCAGTAAAGCTCTTCTTTCTCTTGAGCCAGGAGATGGCCTCAGAATGCTCTAGAATCCCACCTGCAATGCGTGACCGTTGGCATAAAGGATGAAACCGGTTTGTTATGTGTGCCCTTGCCCACAGGGGTAGAGATCATGTCATATTTATACGTAGTGCTCAGTGTATAGTTGGCCTTCAATGACTGTAGCTAAGTGCTTATGGAACTCAAGCATTTCCCATGGACTCTGCTGTGACTCCGATTAAAACCAATAGTTTTAATCAAGGCAGAATATCTTCTTTAAACACAAGGATTAGCTTCTATGAAAAGAGAAATGTAAACAGGACTCTAATTAGAGAATTTACTAATTGTTCTTCCCTGCTGAGGACATTAGCTGGGGTTTAGTCTTAAGCTGTGACAGCCATACGACTTTCTCTTTATCTCTAGAAAGGGAAAAATTGACTGGAAAGATTCATTTCAATACCCTGATTCCTTTCCTGCTCTCTTTCACCCTCAAAAAAAAGATATTCCAGCATGAAAGATCACAGTCTCAGCCCCAAACAGTGGACCCAGGTTGACAGCATTCAGGAAACTGCACACTCCTGGAGCCCCAACCGCTGAGGCAAAGATAAATCGGCAGGAAGATTTCTTTGGAATGATGTGAATTTAATGAATCATGAAAAATATCCCCAGCTGTTCTTAAATTTAAGGGAGATTGAGTGATAACAAAAGTTTCCCTCCCTCTTAGATGTAGGTTGAAGCGGAAAGAGCCCTGGTTAAAAAAAAAAAAAAAAAAAAAAACCCTGAGGCCAAAAGCTTGCCTTTTCTTTCCCATTTCTTCTATTGTTGAAGGAAAAAAAGCTGTCTGCAGTCAGCAGCCACTGGAGGGCAGGATGAAGAGTGTTTGCTATTACCAGACTTGAAGAATTCTCTCTGATTTCAAAGATCAAGCTGCCCTTGCAGGCAAACATTTAGAAAGTGATAGGCTTTTCTCTCACCTGCCCTCCGATCCCCACCCCACCCCATCCTCACATTTCATCCAACCCCTGTATTAACACTGACATGCTGAAATTAACAACATTGATTCTCCTTTGCCTAGTCCCAGCCTCTGCAACCCTCACCACCCTAGCCCTCGAAATCCTCGTTAACCCATTGCTTGGGGTGGTCTCCCAGGCCTGTCCTCAACTGGGAGGTCTAAGCCAGGCCATGATGGGCTTGGCTAAGGTTCAGGGATTCCCAAATTAGGCCCCGGAGATTTGTACTGGAGGCTCAGAGGGCTCTGAGGGCGCCAGTGACTTCCTTCTCTCCTCCTCCTTTCCCAACGAGGCCTCTTGCCTTGGCTGTCCAGAGTCCCCTGAATAGGCTACCCAGCACCCCAGAAGACCAGGCCCTGTGCGTACAGTCCAGCGCTCAACTTGTCTCCTTACCTAAAAATGCACAGGGCAGGTGGGTAGCTGTGAAGGTCAGGAGGGAGCGTTTGCTCACCTTTGAGGCCTTGGGGTCTACTGCCTGTCTAGGTACACTTCCCTTACCTTCAAGGTGCACGAGGAAGGCTAACAGATGCTAAGCAAGATTTTTTTTCCCTTAAGGCAATTTTTGACTTCTACATATAGGTGAGAGAGGTGTTTGAGACATAGAAATGCTGACCCTTCTGTGAACCACTAGGAGGGGTTCAGAGAGGAGCATAGATGATGAAGAAGACAACATCATTGAATATTGATGACAAACAACAAAACTGAGGATTTAGAATGTACCAGGCGCAGTATTAGGTGTGTCTCATACATGATGCATCTCATGCATGATGCATTAAATCCACCAAAACAACAAAAATGACCCTCTAAAAAGTGGATGATTGTTAATTGCTTATTCACTAAACTGTACTTGGTGAGATTTTAGCAGGAAGCAATTTTACTTTTTGTACCACTTTCTCTGAACCCTATTGGATCATTTTCCTTCTTACTGGATGATAAGTGAAACAGATCCATAACTAGGACTAGCTATTTTCCATATTAAAAGATAATATCAATCAAAACTGTGCAATGCTGGCAGAAAGATAGCCACCCAGGTCAATGGAACAAAATAGTCAACCCAGAAATAGCCCTGTACGAGCACAAGTAACTGAGTTTTGATAAAGGTATGAAAGCAATTCACTGGAAGGAGAGCCTTTCAACAGATGGCGCTGGAGAAACTGGATGCCCACAGGGAAAAAATGAACTGGCCTAAACTTCATACCTTACATGAAAATTAACTTACAGTAGATCATATATTTAAGTGTAAAATGTAAAATCATGCAATTTTTAGAAGAAAACATAGAAAATCTTTGAGGCCTAGGGCTTGGTGTGAGGAGTTTCTAGACGTGACACAAAGCATGATCCATAATGAAAAAGGAAAGATAAATTGGATGAAAGGCAAGGCATAGACTGGGAGAAAATACTTGCAAATATTTCACATATCTGAAGAGGGACTCATACTTAGAATATCTAAAGAACTCTCAAAACTCAAAAGTTCGAAAGCGCAAACAATTCAATTATAAAATGGACAAATGGTACCAAGAAACATTTTACCAAAGATACGTGATGACACATGAGACCATGAAAAGGTGTTTGCCCTCACCAGCCATCAGGGAAGTGAAAATGAAGGTCTTAATGATCTCTCACCATGCAGCTACTGGAGCAGCTAAAATAAGAAATAGACTACAAATGCGAGCAAGGCTGTGGAAAGTCTGGATCTCTCATACTTTGCTGGTGAAAATTTTAAATGCTACAGCCACTCTGGAAAATGGTTTGGTAGTTACTTAAAACAAAATAAAACAACTCCCCCCCCACCCAAAGCAAACAGACCTACTGTACTTGGCAATCACACTCCTGGGCATTTAGCCCAGAAAAACGAAACATGTCCATATAAAACCTGTACATGATTGTTCATTGCAGCTTTATTTATTTATTCTTGTTCCAAACATGGAAATGATCAAAATGTCCTGCAGGAGGTGAATGGTTCAACAACATGTGGTACATCCATACCATGAAACACTGCTCTACAATAAAAAGGAATGGGCTATTGATACGCTCAACAACCCTGGATGGACTTCAAGGGCATTATGCTGATACTTAAAAAGCCAGTCTCCAAAGGTCACAAGATATATGATTCTATTTCTGTAACAGTCTCAAAAAGGACAAAATTATAGAGATGGAGAACAAATTAGTGGTTGTCAGGAGTTAGGGATGGCGGGGGAAGGGGCAAGGGAGGTGGGTGTTTCTATACAGGAGTAGCACAGGGAGAGATCTGTGGGTGAGGCAGCAGTTCTGTATCTGGATTCCCCTGGTAGCTGGTATTTACATGAATTTACATGTGTGATAAAATGACACAGTACTATACAAGCTGTGTGCCAGTGTCAATTTCCTGGTTTTGATTTTGTGCTATAATTATGTAAGTTTATAGCACACAGAACCCCCAGGGGAACCTAAGACCCTGAGAATCTCTCTGTATTATCTTTACAACTTCCTGTGAATTTGTAATTATTTTAAGATATGAAGTATAAAATAAAAATGAAATAAAATAATGCATCTCTTGGTATCAAGCATTATTTTCCAGTGTAATATAAAAACTTTAATATCATCTCATTTAAAGCTTCTCCCTCCCTACCACTGCCACCTGATCAGGTCTGCTCCCAGTATAGAAGTCTGCTGCATTGTTAGGGAAGGCTAAACCATGCTACAGTAATAAAGGCAAAACAAAATGAACCCCCCTAAAATTTGGTATTTTAGTGTAATAACTTTGTCACAATGTGCATTGAGAGTGGGGCAGCTCTTCAGAGCGGTGACTCAGGGATCCAGGCTCCTTCCATCTTGTGGCTCTGCCATGTTCAACCTGTGGCCTCAGTGACCACAGGAGAAGAGAAATAGTAGAGGCCAAGGGCTTGATGGTTTGGCCTGGGAATGTCCCATATCACTCTCAACTACCTTGTGTTGCCCATAACTTAGGTATCAGAATCCAGCTTAACTGCAAGAGAAGTTGGGAAATACAGTCTTCCTGCACACTCAGATTCTGCATTCCCTTCAGAGGGAAGGGTGACATGGTTAGTTTCTTTTCTGCATCCTTGTCACTCAGATCTGCTGAGTCCGGTCACCCCAGAGAGGCAAAGAATGGCAGAGGAAAAGGGCTGTGTCTTCCACTAGTGGTATGACCTGGGTTGGCTCCATGCATGGTCCAAATGCTGGCTCTTGTCCTTTTTGGCACCTTAGGAGTTTTCTAGATCTGCTCCCTGCAGCAGAGACCTCTCACCATACCATTCCTTGCTGAATGGTACCATTCCAGCTGACTGTATGTGATACTCACTTTCTGCATCTAAAGGCACACCCAAGCCTCTTTCTATCAGAGTCATCACACCCTGCCATACAAGACAGGCATGGCTGAGTCCTCTGGTGCTTATACTCTGTAATGACTCAAGCCTGATCCTTAGAAAAACTCAGCTTCCTTGCCCACTGGAAGCTGGAAATCCAGGCTGCTCTCCCCATATCCCCTTTACTTGCTTTGCCATGAAAGGAAGCTTTAACCAGACTCTTGCCCTAGGTTTTTTCAGGCAAGAGTCAGGCAGCACAATCCGTTTGGTCCCAAGAACTCTGTCACTTTGCTCTTCTCTAGGGCCCACAGGATCTCCTCCCTTGGCTTGCGGAGGGAAGCCCCCTTTCCCTCTCTGTGTGGGTGAGCAAGGAGGGAAAACACCCATCCCCTCTAGTCTTACTCTAATCAATTTCCTGGTTTCCTGTTGCATCGAGGCCAGAGCGGGTGATGGACTGTAGGACGCATACCGTTTTGCCATCTGTTAGCAAGCCTGGCGTGGGCGGTTGGCCTCCTCTCTTTAGAATATGTTGCTGCTTAACGCCTATTGTCCTTAGCTTTGGGGTCTCAGCCAAAATGCAGAGTGAACTGGGAGAGTTGCATTTAACATCCTGTTAAATAACATAATTCCCATTTATCTATAACATTTGTGATTACAGATCTTGAGGTTCATAATGGATAAAGAATTTGTGCGAGGCCTCACGGCTATACAGTGGTATGTGGATTGCAGGAGCTATAGGCTGTGGTGAGTGAGATAAAGGAGCTAAGAAGAAGGAAGGGAATATAATTGTGTTTAATTTTCTTAAGTCAATGGGTTTTTAGAGAGGAGAGGAGAATTGGTTAGATGTGGCTCTGGTTGGGAATTTAGGAAGTCAGTAAGAAGTAAGTTCTCTTCATGATTTTTTCCACGAGTCTTTCGCCTGCTCATTCTAACCTGCCGTTTTCTGGCACATCTTCCTACCACTAGCCTGGGACACCTAGAGCTCTGAGCAAAGTCTAGCCTCACTAAAACATCCCGATGGCCTTGGGGTATTCCTCCTATAGCGGGATGACAAATTATAATTTAAACAGTTGTAACTAGGGGGCTTTGAAGGGATGGAACTTTGTTCAGGAAAACAATTTGAAAACTTGTGGGTGTGGGTCAGAAAGAGCCTGCAAGACAAAACAACTGCCAAAGCATCACGTATAAGAAAAGGAACAGGAATTTGGGGATGGGAAGGGTGGAGACAAGGGGTGGGGGACCTGGAGAAGAAAGAGGGTGGGTGGCACAGCAAGGCAGGAACCTGGACCTGCAGAGTGGACCCTAGCGAAGGACTTTCAGAGCAAAGATGTCCAGTGGCTTTCTGTCATTACTCCTTCATCTCCTGACTTTCACCTAAGGCTTCTGAACATTGATGCCTTTTTGTGCACACTCTTGGGGAGGGGAGGGATCAAGGACAGGGCAGCCTTCCTTGATCTAAGTCCAAGTTGGTGAAGAGTGCAGAGAAGAGAAGCTGGGTAAAAAGAGGGGGGTGAGGCCAAGAACTTATCTCACACAAGCCCAGGGACTGAAGTGGCCCTGAGAAGCATGCGGCTGGGACCTGTGGGAACCTTGAGGGGAGCACTCGACTTCACAGTCAGCTTGAGCTAATTTAACCTAAGCCTCATGTGACAGGACGGCCACCCCTGACATCTGGGTTGCACTCAACTAATCAGAAAGCCTCCTAAGAATATTCTTCGCAACCCCTTGCTCACTAAACTTTCCACTTACCTTGCTAAAAAGAATGTTTTTGAAAGGACTTCTACTGAATTTGCCATTCCTACCTTTGTGAGGAGGTGCTGCAGAGGAACAAGGGAAACACAAGAGAGTCAGGCTAAGGAAGAGAGGGTCAGATGGTGAGAGTGCTCAAATCAGTTGATGGTCAGCTTCCAATAAATAAGTTTGATCAGTGAGTTAGGAAAATGCTTGTTCTGTGGGTGTCCATGTCTGGCTTCCCAAACTTGAATGTGCACATGAACCGCTGAGGACCTGGTGATGGGGTGGCTGGTGTTAATGAGGTTCTGCATTGCCAGCAGCCTGCCGGGAGGGGTGACAGGGCTGCTGGTCTGAATGACAAGGTTTTAGAGCTCAGCACAGTAACTAACCCCGAAGGCCATTGTGGGGACAATGAAAAAGGAAAATGTAAGAGCATAGAGGAGGGGAGGAGAGTGAAGGGAAAATAGAGGGAGAGGAGATTAAAAAGCAAAACCCCCACAACAACCCAGAACCAGGAGTCCCCGCAGGACATTGGAAGTCCCTGGAATTGTTCCGGAACTCCTTGATGTTTACTTCAATATTGTAGATTGCTTGGCCCTCTGTTAAATTGCCTCCATTCCTTAAGCTTCAAGGTGAAAATGTAAATATCTGATTCTCTACTCATTCACTAGATACATAGATGTATATGTAATACGTAACACCAGCACTTGTATTAATATATATCCCCACCAGTTTGGGCAAAGTCAGCTCCATGTTACATCGTTCCCTATATGGATGGAATTTACAATCTGGTGGAGTGGAGAATATCAGACACAACAAATGTGCAAAACTGAATTACAAGTCAAATAAATTATGCACGGAGCCCAACAGTTTACATTTGATATTTAAAAAGGAACTTTTTCATCCATTTCACCATTTTTCTACCATTTGTATGGAAGACAGACTTACTATCACAATTCTATGGAGGAGGAAAGGGGACCTCAGAGAGGTAAGGTGACTTGGTCAAGCTCGTATCGCAGGAGTGGCACAGCCTACATGGGGAGTCTTCTCTCTGGTTCCTTTTCTGGCCTTCTTTCCATTAGCCTCCCCTACCCGAGGGCAGTGAAGTTTACTGTATTTCGCTTCACCCACTGTTCTGTCTTTCTCTAGCTCAGGGAGCCAGAGCTTCTCAATAGCTCAGCATTTAATTGGTTTCAAGTTCACAGTTTCCTCCCTCACTCAAAACCTAAACCGGTTAAACATATTTCCCAGAAAACCAAACTAATCATTAAACAAAGTCCACTGCCAGGTCATGTTTATCTAAATAGAAGGTATTTTCAGAATACAAGTCGCTGAAAACCATGGGGAGTAATGAAAACCTCTTTGCAAACTTCATTTCTCCTTTGCCTACTAGGTTGCCACACTTACCTACAGCTCAGCTTCTCTTATAGGTTTGTCTGTTCATGTGAAATGTATGTTTATACATATGTATGCATATTTGGGACCTTGTTTTGCTACTTGGAAATCAGCTCTTCCATTAATTTGACCCTATTGTCATTGTAATTTAATAATATAGGTGAACTCTAAATAGTTCTGTAGCCTGACAGACAATTTTAGTAAATGTAATGCCCCTGAACTTCCACCTAAATTGCTCATTCTGGGTAATACCGCATGTTCATTGGTGCCTGCTTACAGTAACGTGTCATGCATACACCAGCTAACTAGTCAATTGAATTTGTTTTGGGACGAAGAATCTGGTGGTGAAGGGGGTGGTGGTGGAAGGGTGACAGTGAGGCAAGTTTAATACTTAGGAGAGTTTTGTCCTGATCCCTTGGGGCTCACCAACAGAGCTGGCCAGGGTCATTGCCCCCCAGGTCCTGACTTTGTGATTAGTCAGTACTGTGCTGCTGAAAGACGGTCATTGAATATGCTGGACACTTGGGTTCTCTATTCATCTTGCCCCCATCCCTGAAACACATTCCCGTTTTCTCCTCTACAAACTTTTTTCACCATTTTACCAATTCCCAGTCTTTTCATCATCTTAATAACTTGACATTTAAGAATATATATGACTAAAGTAGATAGTTAAAAAGAATCCAGATATTGATTTTGTTTTTTTTTTCCATTCATCAGCTGATGCAAGAATTCCTGGAAGGATCAGCCAGTTTACTCGTCTCTTCTGGGCTCTGAAATGTGTAGTTCAGAAGGGGGCAAAGGTGTAGGATCTGAAGACATGAATTTTTGAGAGTTGCTTGATGTTGGAGTTTTGAGGGGTGCTAATCTGTCTCCAGGCCTTCCCTTCTTTCTCTGGTTCTAACCAACTGATAATTACACCTAAAGAGGAAAATGGGGATCATAATGTCTTCTGGCTGCCTTGATGACACAAAGTTGGTTTGGAAAACACAACAGGAAGAGGTGCTATGTTAAAAACAGGAAGGTTCCAGTGACATAGGGCTGAGAGACATTGGAGACAATCTATAGCAATGTCCCTCCAGCCCTCTTCCTGGACCTGGCATGAGTGTTGGGGTAGAAACTGGGGGGTAGAGTAAAACGATTCCAGAAGCCCTTGCTCACTCTTTCCTTCTTCTCATGCTGCTGAGGGAAGATGTTGGGTTGGGTATGTCTTTTACAATCCACTCAGTTCTGGGAAGGGGTCAGTGGAAAGCCCAGGAGCAGTGCTCTCTTAGGCCCCTGCCCAAGGACCTGCACTCCAGAGCATCCTGCTCTGGCCCTTCTCTGGCAGTGCCTTTCCCCATGGGACAAGAGGAGGGGCCCTTCTCAAGACCATACTCCCCTGGGGACTCTGTGCAAACAGTCCTGAGCCTGTCCTGAAATGTGTGTGGGCTCCTACACTGGCAGGCTGGTAGGTGTCTGCCCTCCTGCTCATGCCCGTGCACTGAGGTTGGACCATGTCACTGTGTGTAGGACTCCAGGACTGAGGGATGGCCATGGGGTAGATGGTGCAGTGATGGGAGGCTGACCGGTGGGCTGGAGCTTGGACCTTCCAGCTGGCTTGCAATGTGGCAGTGCGGGGTGGAGATGAGGACGGGTAGTGGGGACTAACCCCAAGCTAATGGTACATTGTTCCAGCAGCCCACATTCCAGAACTATGAGGAGTATGGGGGTCTTAAATTAGAATCTTTCAGTTTATTATGAAGGTAAGTTCACCTATGCAGGAGGACAAAGCGTATTTTACTTAATAGCTTGTTAGCTTGGCTTATTGCTTTTAAAAATGCAGACATGTGGAATGTAGACCTCTATCTGTATTCTTGGCACAGGCCCCACATATATGAGGAATGGAATGAGGAGGTCCTGGGTCTGCCTCTCGCTTAGGCTCTAAGAGAGGAAGTGGAGCCTGTATTGCTGCATAACCAAACACCCCAAACTTGGAGACATAAAACTACAACTATTTTCTTACGCTCACCACTTTTGTGGATCAGGAATTCAGAATGGGCCAATAGCAGGGACAGAGCCTTGTTTTCTGGGAACTCTATCAGTAAGACTTAAAGACTGGTGGTGACTTAGTGGCGGCGGGGGGCCTAGAATCACTGACGACACCCTCATGCACGCGTCGGCAGGGAACCCTGCTTGGGGTGTCAACAGCGATGTTCATACAGGGCCTCTCCTGGGGACTGGAGCTTCCTCACAGCCTCTTGGCTGGGTTCAAGCGTAAGCATCTCAAAAAGAACAAAGAAGGAGCTGTCATGCATTATATGACTTAACCTTGGAAGTCACATAACATCACTTTTGCCCAGATCCAAGTGGAGGAAACGTGGACCCCACTTATTAATGGGAAAAGTGTCAAAAAACAATTCACAGAGGGCCTGTAGGATGGAAGATATTGTTGAGATGCCTTTCTGAAAATACAATCTGCCACATGTTTTGCTCAAGAGTGCAGAGTAGACAGGAACTGGGAAGCGGTTGCTGGCCCAGGGTTTCCATGAGGATATTTGAGTTCATTTAAGTCAAAGGCTTAGAATAGTAGAGCTTTGGCATATGATAAGACTCAATATCAACAGCAGCTTCTGATGTCACCACCTTCACTGCCATCGACATGAGCACCACCCCCACCACCAGCTTCACCATCTCTGAGGAACCTATGGAGGTGGCTCAGTCAGGAGGGAAGAAACTGAGGCCTGGATAAATTAAGTGATGTTTTGAGTGTCCCCAAATAATTCAGGGGTATTCTGTATTTGACTTGGACTTCTGACTCCTCCCAGGGAGCTAAGTAGCCATGGTTTGAGGATACTGTAAGGAATGGGCCATGTATTAAAATGGCATCGATGAGTCTAGATCTCAGTCATTACTTCTGTTTATCTGATGCTAACAACTCCAGAGAAGATTTAGCAATAGAGTTTTTTTCAAGCATCCCTAAAACAAAAAAGTAAACAAATTTTAAACTAACAGTCATTAAACTTTAGTAATAAAATGTCCACTGATTTGGCTAATTTTGATTAGAAAATCAGACTTTGGTTTTTTATTCTGAAACAGTGTCTCCTAGGGCAATTAGCTTAACACATTTGTAGGGGGTGACTATTTGAGGAACCAAACTTTATCTATGCAAAGATTATATGTATAGAATGGGATAATTACAGGACTTTGCTACTTGCTTGTTTAGTATAATCCCAGAACCTCATTTGACAATACCCTCTTATTTGATGGTGTTCAAGTATTTGAAAATTAAACAATTTCTTTAAAGAACTCTGCTGTAATTCTGACCAATGCTTGGCATTTATTTTTTCCGTATAAATCTGATATTACAAGTTTTCATCTAGCTTATGTATTTTGTTTCATTTTGGCTTGGTGTTTAAAGAACTGGTCTCTCCTTGGGGGAACAAGGGCAGTAACACCGAGCCAATCAATAACCAGTGATTCTCCGCCAAGCTGGCCTAACGGTAGGTTGTGTAAGGAGGAATGGCAAGTCGGACAGTTTGTGCTTCTCTCCTGGTGACCCTCGGTGTTCACTCTGGGGATCCAGAAACAACCGAGAGTGTCAAAAATGTAGGTCAGCATTTAGTTTATGTAACTGTCCCTCTTTTTGTTTCCAGTTGGAAGACCAGGGCAAGGGTAACTGTTCATAGAGGTCGTCCATTCAGATTGAGCCTCGGGCCTGTCCAAGGAGACAGAGTTCAGTTGATGTTGGATGTTCACTGACTGGTGTCAGCAGACAAGGGGATGGTGATGAAATCTTCCACTCAGGTGTTTTAGGTAAAAATAGTAGCACAACTATTTAGACCAACCATTGGAGCTGCCTTTCTGAGGAAGTCTCTGGAGCTGGACAGTTTGGGTTCCATTGACTATGTGGTCATGTGTAGGTGTGCCTCCGTTTCCCTGGATATAGAAAGTGAGAATAGTAATAGGGTTTACCACATAGGATTCTCACAAGGTGAAATGAGTAATGTACACAAAGAGCTTAGAACAGTGTGTTGCACTGGCCCTCACCAAAGGCTAGTGTTTCTCTCCACCCAGTGCAATGCCAGCCATGTATTGAGAGTTCACCATGTAGCAGGCATCATCTTAAACATGTTATTGATACTACTTCATTGTATCATTACAACAAATTATCGTTATTATGTGGTAGCTATTCTCATCCCCATTTCATAGATGAGGCAAGAGAGGCACAGAGAAGTGTCACAATTTGCTCAAGGTCACGCATTCACAAAAGAACTGGGATTCTAACCCAATTCTGTCTGACACAAAAACCTGTGATCTTCACCACCACGTGGTGCTCTGATAAAAACAAAGGAAAAACAACCTTGTTAGCATTCCTGATGTTCCCTGAGAAGGCTACGAGGTTATTCTTAGACTATAAACCATAATGTGGCAGAATTGTGGCTGGATGTTTTTCTGCACTGTCTGGCATGGTGCTGTGTGCAGAAGGCACTTAATAAAGGCTTCCTGTTCCACCTGTGACTGTTGCTGTTGACACTCAACGTTGGAACCTCCCATGTGGCCTGTGGTGCTGAAGGCACGGACCCTGCACATAGACAAAGGACTGTGTTTTCCAGGAAGCTCGGTGAAGGCATGGGTGGTGTTTTGGATGGGGGAGATTCAGTGTCCCCACCCACACGAATCCTTGTTACTCTCAGATTTCCATCCATTTTCAAGAAAAGTCAGACCAAGTTACTTATTTCAAGGTCTGCCAAAATAGAACTGAGTTACCTTTCTGATTATGCCTCCCACCTCCCTGGACTTCTCTTTTTTCTCTCGAGCCACAAACAAGGGAAGATTGATAGCTGGAATGGAAAAACCCATGGTGTGGTCTCACAAATATAGGTCTAGGTTGGGGTGGGGGAGATCCTCCTTCCTCATCTGTTTGTTTAAAGATAAAGAGGCCCTTTCAGTCCACATGGGGTCCAGCAATTTAACCATAAACCATATTAATGGATGTCAGAAAGTACCTGCTCTGCTGGGCTGAGTGGGGAGGGTCATGAACCCTGGGTTCTGATCATTCTGGGCCAAGCTTCCCCAAACCCCAAATTTAAATTTAAAAGTGTTCTCTTTTAAGTGTTTATTCCAGTATCTCATACTGGAATAATTTAAAATATTTAAAATAATTTTTTTAAAGCCTTTTGTATTTCTTATACACAGAGATCCTGGAATTGCAGATCTGCCAATAACTCTCCCTGTTCCAAAGGAAAAAAGTCTTTTTTTTTTCCTTACTGGAATTTTTTCATTCCTTCCCACCCATGCCACCTCCATTTCTCATTTCCTCAGGAAACCATTCAGTTGCAGACAGAGGGAAAGTTTTCCAACACACTTTTCCCAGCCCCCACAGACTCATGCACACCCAGAGAGCAATTTAGCACCAAGAATGTATGTTTCAATACACTCAGACATGCCCATAAGGATTTCTTTCCCCAGTTCTCTGGAGCCCTTATGGTGAAGGGAGCCTTCACCCCTGCAAGACCAGTCACTGCAGGAACTCTGGGAGGGGGTCGGGCTGGCTGTTGGTCCTTAACTCTGGGCTGTCAATCAATGAGGCAAATACAGAGTCACTTTGGTGCTTCCATTATGTCCCTAGGAATGACCCTTCTGTGGGCTCCAGGTGAAGGAAGGTAAAGTAGGGACTCCCTGTTGATTTTAGGAGGAACTGTGGGAGTATATTGTCATTGTCTTCATTGAACCAATACTTGAGAAGTTTACCATGTACTAAACAATGTTTCAGGTGCTGGGGATATAAATGGTGAATGAGACGGTTCCTGCTCTCAGGTTTACTTTTTGCTTAGGGGTTGGGAGTGTTGAATGGAGAAGACAAAACCAAGAATAGGTAGGCAAAATCCAGAAAAAATGAATAAATGAACAGAGAACATTTATTTAGTGATAAGAGCAATGAAGAAATCAAAGAACATTTTAGAATAGTGACTAGTCTCCTTTCTGCCTGCAGTTTTTGGGAAGCCTTCCTCCCAGGCTCTAATTTTGGGGTTACCTGATGTATCTCCCAGCCATGAGTCTCATTGGTTGGTGTCTTTGTGCCATCCAGAGCAAAGCTTCTACATTTCTCTCCAAAGATATAGTTCAAAAAACTCCTATGAGCAAAGATCTGAGATCCATTACACTTCTGCCAGGCCAGCTCCTGGTGTCCCTCAATGTGCAAAGGCAGAAGAGTAGAGGAATTCAGAATGGCTGGGAAACCGCTTTCCACTCTGTGGTCCCAAATGGAGAACTTTTTAAAATATTTAAGTGGCAAAGAGAACATGGGTCGAGAAGAAGTATTCCCATCTGCAAAAAATATGTCATCTTTAACTCACAGGGGTTCCCTGTGGTATTCACCTTCTGTGACCCATCAAGAGTGTTGGGACCAAGCTAATCCGTGTCCAACCCAAGCAGTGTTTGAAGCTTCCAGGGTAGCTGACTTTTCTTTCTGGTAGCCAGCATGCACTCTCAGTACCATGAGAATTTTTTCCCGCTGCTTCTGCATTTGCATGCCTGCTTCTCTTTTGGGTGCAAACATGTCCTTCGTTTGAGAGGAGGCCTTCAGGCTGGGAGGCTGGGAGTTTATTGTAATCTGAGGGAGAACCACCAGATGTCAGCAACTCATCTGATTTCAGTTCTTCAGCAAAGGGAAAGACAACCCACCAGGAAGGGAATTGATCCATCACCTTGGGCTGACATTAGCTTTTTTTTTTGTTTCAGGTGTGGCTTCAGAAAGTTGTCTCCTTTTAGGAAGTGTGCTAATGGCTCAGGTCTGGGGATGACAAAGCCACTCAAACACATTTTTGTGATGAATTCTTGGGCTAACACTTTGAGTTTTCTTTGACAGCACCATTTAGCAAAGAAGTTTGTCAGGGAATTACAGAAGATTCATTGGGAAGGTTTTTAAGGCTGAAGGCAACTAAATGGATAAATATGTTTTCAAGGTTTGTTTTTAAGATTCCTATTAGGCTTAAGAAAAACTCTGTAAGGACGCAAAGAGAAGTCTAAAAGTGCAAACGGTATTTAGAAAAGGAGATAATTAGGATCAGCTTCTGGGATGGTTGTTTATTTTGCGAAAGTGGGTTAAGCAGCTATCGGTATAATAAAATGTGAGACAAAATGCCTTAGGTGAATTAAATGTCAGAACAGTTAAAATTGCATCTAGTTTTATGGAGGAGGCCTTCTCGTTAGTACATGGGTTCCAGAGACCTATCACAGTGTTTTTGCACTGAGCCTGCCCAGGGTGCAAATGCAATAAGATGACATTTATTAAAAATTCTCAGATGCCCAAGAACCCTAGTGGCAGTGATTCATTGTCAACCTCCAAAGTGTCTTCTCCTGCTTTTCGCTTTTGTCTTCTTGTTCCTGTTATTGATTCTGTCCTTCAAGGTCAATCTGCATTGTTCACTCTGTTGGTGGGCAGGTCTCTGCATGGTTAGAAATGCAAGAGGAAGGGCAAGGGGTCCTCTGCAGCAAGTCACTCAGGGTGAAGGCCGGTTACCATAAAAAAATTACAATATGTGCCCCAATCTCCACAGCGTGGCATTTAGGCTGTGGCAGGGGCCTTTGTGGAGCTTTGCAAACAATTCCATCTCCAAGGTGCAGTCTGTAGGACTTGGCATGGAGGGAGGGGTGCTAGAACTGCCCATTGACAAAATGAGGCACAACCTACCTTCCTACCTGCTTCCCACCTTCCACTTCTCATCAACCTTATCTACTTCTTCAGTCCCCTAGTTATGCCTTGACTCTTTTTCCTTTGAATCTCACCTCCAGCCACCTTTCCACACTCACCCTTGGATTTCAATCGCATCTAAATTCAACAGATGTTTCCAACTCTACCTCCTCCCTAAAGCCCTTACCTATCATTCTGGCCTGTGTTATTTCATCCTCTTCATGCCTAAGTGTCTGTGGCAGCATGTCTTCAGTTCTTCTCATTAACAATTCACATTCTATTAGTAATTATACAGATATAATTATATATCAATAATTCATATAACACATTTATTGCTGTCTATACTATGTAAACCTACTTCCAACATTTTCTTTCAAAATGGACTGTACATTTCTTGAAATTTAAAAATAACTTTAGCCAAAGATTTTACAAATGGTCGGATGCCTACTAGACACTTGTTAATTGAAAGTGGAAATGTTTCATGTGCTAATGTCAGTCCAGAGTAGAGTCCATGGAAGTTCATTTCTAAGATAAATGAGAAGTGGAACCCTCTTCTCCATCATTCATTGCACCAGGTGAGATCCTTAAATGAAGAAAGGCCCAGAGAAGTTTTGTGGTTCCATCTCCACCTCCTTTCTCTGATGCTGCGGTTCCTCGGGACAAGGAGGAATGCTAAGCCTCAATTCCCTGAGGGCAATTTGATCTGCTAATTATATGCAAAGACTCTGATCCCTAAGAGAGGGCTTGACTTTGTTGTCACCTGGGAAATGTCAACAAATGATATTATCTCCCTCTGAGCTAGCAGTGTGGCTTCTGGCTGGGCAAGGAGGGTTCAATAGGGAAGCCAGGTGAGCCAGGGGCACTCAGGTCACCAGGAACTGTGATGGGTGGGGCACTTAATGACTCTCTTCCTGTATCTTTGTTCTTTCAAAGTTTAAAAAATTCATCCTGGTTCCTTTATGAAGAGAATCTTGAAAGGAAAATCACCTTTCTGTTTTCTAACTTGGAAATAGAGGAAGCACTATGCTTGAGCTTTGATGGGCAGGTATAGCATGATAATATTGTTCTTGCTGGCGAGACCAAGGCCACATCCAAAGCCATGGTGTGCCATGGGAGGCCACCCCTTCCCTGCCTCCTGCTAGGTTACGCTAAGGTTGGACAGGAGGCAGTGCGGTTGGGGAGGTCGATGATGGTGACATTACTCCACCTACCCAGCGCTTGCTGTAGGCTCAATGCTTTACTTCCATTCCTTTGTTCAATCCTCAGCACCACTCTTGAGAATATGTTGTCATTTCCATTTTATGGAAAAGGAAGTTGGGACTCAAAGACACAAGGAAATTGGGCCTGCGTGGCACAGCTAATAGGGCAGAGCTGGATTTCATATGCAGGTGTCAGGGTCATTGCTTTTGGGTCCTGGTTCTGCCACTGTCCAGCTACTTGACTTAAGAAAGATAACTCGTGAAACTCTTTTGAGCCTCTATGTCCTCTTCTGAAAATGAGGGGACTGGACTAGAGGGCCTGGAACTACTCCGTTCAGTATGGTGGTTGCTCCCCCCACGTGGCCACTGAGGCACCTGATGGGGCTGTGCCGGACTGAGAGACATTGTGAACGTACAGCCCCTACTGGATTCCAAAGAACAGAAAAAAAGAACGTGAGATATTTCAATAATGCTTCAAATACTGGTTACATTTTAAAACTGTATTATAAATCTGTCATGTCTATGTTACATATATATGGCTAAATGAACTATATTATTTAAATTAATTTTACCTGTTTAATGTTACTTTTTAACATGCAGAAAGTAGGGCAATCACTGTTACATGTGTGACCCGTATTATTTTTCTTTTGGATAGTGCTTTCTAGACTTTTCTGATAAATTGTCCCTAGAGGTCATATGGCTCAAGAGTTGACATCTTTTGATGACTCCTCAGGTGTGGAGCTGGTGCTGAGAGCCGGAACTGAAGCCAAGGGGGAAAGCCCAGATGCAGCAACAGCTACCCATGGAAATGGCACATGGTCTGGCTATTGGGACCCAAACTGGTCACAAAATAGACTTGTTTACATATAGCTTGGTTACCTATAGACTTGTACTTGAGAGCACACTGATTAAACAAGCAAGTAAGGATGTAGTTTTGCACTTTTCAACAAGCAGAACCACTAACACGTTCACAGGTGCCAGGTGAAGTTCCTTACCATATGCCTAATTCTTTGTCCAATGTGTAACTTGATTTAATCCTCACAACAGCCCTGTGGAAGAAAGTTCTACTTTCACGCAGATTTCACAGGTGATAAAACAGAGGCTCAAGAAAGGTTAAGTAACTTTTCCAAGGTCATAGAGTTAGTGATAAGTGTGCCTGACCTAAAGCTTATATTTACAGTCATCAAGTAATCCTACCTAATCCAAGTGGCTTGGCCTCAGAAGTGGGAAGGATATTGGTACTGGTGAAACCTCCAGAAGGGCCCTGATTCTGCTCAGGGATTATTTACATATCTTGGAGGACCTGTCCATCATTATCCAACCCTCATGTGGAAGTGTTCCATTAGGTTCTGCATCCCTGCAGTTTGGAACATGGTCTAAGTTCTTCAGTTGAAGGCAGCAGGGAGGCAGATGGAGATAATTATTTACCATGCACAAAACTCTGCCAAGCAATTGGGTGAATACGGGGAAGTTTGTCTTCATTATCCAGCCATTTCCAAACATTGAGGTTTGGCAATTTAGAGACTGGACTTTTAAATTTCTTTCCAGATATGCGATGCTGTACATATCATTCAGGGTCCAAGCAAAAGAAAGATCTACATGATAATTCAAGCACGAAAAAGTTAAACCAACTATTTTTAACTGTAACAGATGATTAGAGTAATGCGGGATTGGCTAGGAATAAGTAAAAAGAGCTCTGAAGATACAGGAAGAGCAGTTATAAGGAGCAGCTATTATACCCAGGGCTGAGATAGAGGCCCAGATATCTCTCTGCCTCACCCTCCCCTCCCACCCTTTTGAGGCTGAGATCCAGATATTGTGGACAGAGCATAGCTGTGACCCACTGGATGGAAGAGTAGTAGCTGCATCAATGGAATTTGCTGGAAATTTTCCCTCTGGAACTTGCTGTAAATCATCTCTCTAGGGTGCAGGGAAAGTTGTTCTAGAGGTCTCTCTGAAGGCACGTTCTTTGAAATTGCCTGAGGTGCTGTGAGAAGCTTCTGGACGTGAGGTATTGCTGGCTTCCATGCACTGCAAAATTGGATGCTTGAGAAGCCACCTGTGCTTCAGCAGCAATCTGCCTGCAGTACAGAAGCTGCTCACTCTGCAGGAGCTGGGTGCTGGGAAAGCCACATGTGCTGTAGGAGCCTGGTGCTGAGGTAGGTGTCTGCGCTGCTGGAGCTGGCCACCGAAGAATGTCTGCATGCTGCAGGAATAGGGCAAGAGAGAACTGCCTGTGCTGCAGATCCTGCAGAATCAGGGCATCAGAATTAGGATGGAAACCCCCTTCCTACTGCAATGTCCCTCCATGCCCTTCCTGACAAAGCTTAACATTGTGCCAGCTGGCGAAGGAAAAATATTCAAAGGGCCCAGGTCTATTTTTGCAGAGCAGGCAGTGGAGGGTGAATTTGGAGCTGAGTTGTCAACAAATTGATAACTGGCACGTTATGGAGGAATGTTTTTTAACTCCAGCATACCTAACTTGTGAAAATTTCAGAGTCCTGGGACTCCCACATTCTGGTTAAAGGGATCCAAGATTGGCTCTGGGATTTATAGTTCACATGGGCACCACAGGCAGTTTGATGGGTGATCTGCTTCCACCAATATTCACTTGGATTATTTCAATAGTCTCTTAACTGGTATCCCTGATTGCCTTCTTATTCCTGTATCATCCATTTCCACCCAGTGGCCAAATGATCCTGTTAGAATATGTCACTCAGCTGCTCAGAATCCTCCAGTAGGTCCTCACCTCATTGGAGTAAATGCTCAAATCCCCACAGGGACTTGCATGATTTGGGTCCCCCACTACCTCTCCTCTACTGCTTTCTTCCTGTTCCTTCTACCTAGGCCATACTGGCTCCTTATTGTAGCTTGAACATCACAGGTACTCCCCAGACTCAGGGCCTGTGCTATTTCAGTTCCTTCTTCCTGGGGAGCTTTCCTCCCGGATTTCTGCAAAGCTCGCACCCTCATTGCCTTCTGGCCTTTGCTCAGATGACATCTCTTCAACAACCTCCTTCCTGAGCACCCTATTTAAAACTACAACCTCTCTCCACCTCTTCATCCACATACTCCTTCTCTTCCTTCCCTGGTTGTTTTTCTCCATTGCACTTATCACCAAACTGATTATGTTTTACAGCTGACCCTTGAACAACATAGGTTTGAACTGTAAGGGTCCATTTGTATGTGGACTTTCTTCAATAAATATATTTGAAAAGTTTTTGGAGATTTGGAACAACTTGAAAAGACATTTTCTTTTTTAAATTTTTAATTAAAAAAATTTTTTTCTTTGCAAACCCGGTGTTGAGGGCTTACTTACATAGATTGCAGTGAGGGAGCTTTTCTGCTATGAACAAAACTCCAACCCAGAAGCAGGTGGTCTATGAAGGGCTTAGCCCCAGGTTCCCCACCAGTGTTCATCGTCTGACAGCAGAGAGGTGGCCCTCTTCCTGGTTGCTGCCTGTTGCCCTGGATAAACATTTTCTTTTCTCTAGCTTACTTTACAGTAAGAATATAACATGTAACACATATAACATACAAAATATGTGTTAAGCAACTGTTTATGTCATTAGCAAGATTTCTGATCAACCATAGGCTGTTAGTAGTTAAGTTTTTAGGGCGTCAAAAATTATATGTGGATTTCCAATTGCACTGGTGGTTGGCACCCCTAACCCCTGCGTTTCTCAAGGGACACGGTACTTATTTTGTTTGTTTTCAATCTCATTCCACTGGAATGTAAAGTTCATGAGACAAAAAATTTTTATCTGTTTTGTTCACTGCTGCGCCCTCCAGGGCCTTGAATGGTGGCTTGGACAATAGGCGCTCAATGACTACTTGCTGAATAAATGAATGCAGCCTACACTTTGAGAAACTTGTCTGTAGAGTATATAGGCTGTGAAGTTGTGCTAATGGGCAGCCAAGGTCTACAGCAGTGCCTAAACATTTCAAAAGCTTCATGTATATGAACACGAACATAGACCTTTTAAAGGAACTTTCCTTCAAAAAACTGAGCCTTCTAGAAGAGTGTGGTTGTAATGGTTGATGAGAACACTCCTGCTCCTATTTAGAAGGGTGGGAAAGCAGTCCAATTCATTGAAAGAGCACATGGATTTTTAGAGAGAGAAAATTGTAATTACTTAAATTGACCATTTTTTTGAGAAAAGTCTGCATTCTTAGTCATGTTCCTTCTGGTAAGTTTCTAAAGATCTTTGGATTTAGAAGACAAGGCTCTACATACAAGTAGAGCAGATCTGTCTGTCTTCTTCCCAGAGCCAGCTATTCTTGCTTTTGGAGGAAGGAAGCATGTCTGTGATCAGTGCTTCCTTCGGGCTCTGGAAGTTGTCCTCCATCACCATCCGGATCAACCCCCTCCCGCCTGCTCTTAACGCTGAAGGACTGAGTGAATTCCAAGTGTGACCTTGCCAAGTGAGTCATATCCCCATTTCACGTGATTTGGACCTTATCTAGCCAAGGACATTTAAGAGCTTCTGGATGAATTATTTAAGGAGAGGGTAAAGGAAGACTGAGGGTAGATCCTGAAATTCAAGTTGAACTGTGTGGAATGGACTAGAGGCAAGAAAATAGGCTTGGTACAGCATGTACACCTGCACTTTGAGAACCAACAGTCTATAAGTCTTTAGGTATATTTTTAAGATAGAATTTGAGAGAAAAGGTCAAATCTTGTTATTATCAAAAGAAGGAAAAATGAGACAATTAGAATTGATTTGCAGTTAGTGGGTTATTAAATCTATTTATGGAGTCCAGGCAATCTAATTTTAGTAGGATTACCTCATCTAATATTAACACTTGCTAACAAGGTATCAGCCACATACATGTTCTAATATTCTGCTGTTGAGATATATCATCTCCTGGGTGTAGGCATTGTAGACTAAAAAATATCCTGCTTTATAAGTTCATGAGGCTGGAAAATGTATTCCCTCTTCCAAGAGTTATCAGCTCACCAAACTTTGGAAGTGGATTGGACCCTGAGAAGTTCTAATGGGAACTCACCCCCCATCATCATCCCTTGATCATCATTTTAGCATCAGTGTTTCTAGCGTGATAATGAGAGATTGTCACATAAGAGTCCAAATTAGACAAGTAAGAACAGCGTAATGAGGCTGATAGGCCTTCTGGTGTCCCCAAGAATCAAGAAGAATGAGACCAGAAGGGTGAAAGGGGGTTGGTTCATTACCTTCCCTGAACAATGCCCTTTGGCAATGGTCTCTTGGTTCGTCTCACTTGCTTATACTGGTCATATACATACTCTCCAGATGGCCAAGTCCAGTGGCCAACTCTCAGTCCGTATCACACTCTATCAACAGCATTTCACAGGATTGATCACTTCCTTCAACTTGAAAAGCTTTCTTTACCTGGCCTGGATACCCCTCTCCTCTGGTTACTCATTTACCTCACTGCTGTTCCCTCCAGTCTCCTATGCTGTTCCCTCCTCACCTTAGTAACCTCTACCATTTGGAAGGCCAAAGATCTCATCTCTGTTGTAGCTAATTGCTGCTGAGATAACCTCATTCAGGGTTATGGTTTTAAATGTCATCTGTCTTCCAAGAACTTCCAAATTCCTATCCCAAATCTGGTCAGTTCCCTGAACTCAGATAATTTGCAACTTTTTACTTAACACGTCTACTTTGATGTTTGATAGGTATCTCAAACTTAACATACCCCCAAACAAACCCTTGATTCCTACACTTCCTCAAAAAAAAATCTTCTTGTAGTTTTCTTGTCTTAGTGGTAATCTCCTTTTTCTAGCTGCTCAAGGCTGAAAAGCCTGGAGTCCTCCTTTCTCATACCCTACATCTGATCCATCAGCAAATCCTGTTGCTTCTACCTGAAAAATAGATCTAGAATCTGACCACCTCCAGTGCCTGAACTCAGAGCTAGCATCATCTCTCCTTTAGGATATCGCACAGCTTTAAACTGACCATTCTGCTTCTACCCTTGCTGTCCCCCAAATATACTTCCAAGACCGTATCTGGAGTGATCCTTTTAACAAGAAAATCACATTTCCTCTGCTAAAATCCTTCCAGTGGCTTTCCATCTCAGTTTAGGGAAACAGACAATAAATAAACAAGCAAAGATATATTATCTCACATAGTAAATGAGACAAACCAATAAGAGGAGAACATTGTGTAGGGTAAGGGGGACACAAAGGGATGGGAAGGGGAGCAAAAGGGATAGGAAGGGATGCAGGGTAGAAGCCAGAGTATTACAAGGGACCTACAGGCCGGATGTGATCTGTCCTCAGCCTAGAAAACTGTTTCACCAAGTCTCCTACCACTGTCATCCGCACTAGCTTTGCTCTAGCCACACTGGCCCCTTGACTTTCCTCAGACACAAGTCACATTCCTGCCTCGGGGTTGTCGTTTTGCTGCTCATCCAGCCCTGAGAAGCTCTTCCCCCAACTAACTTAATGACTCTCTTTCTCACTTCTTTTGGGTCTTTTCTCAAATGTCACCTGACTTGGGAGGTTTTCTCTGACCACACTAAATATATAGCAATCTGTCTTAGACGGGTTTTCCTGCATAAGGTATGAATAACTGCAAACGATAATGCAACCTATGGCATGATGCTTACCACGCTCCCCTTCCCATCCCTTGTGTCCCCTTCACTCTACTCAGTTTTCTTCCCTTATTGGTTTGTCTCATTTACTATGTGTCATCATATACATTTGCTTGTTTATTTATTGTTTCCCTACACTGAAATACAACCTCCATGAGGGCAAAGGGGCTTTGTTGATTGTGTTCACCCTAACCCTTCAACATATGAATGTTTGTGTTCCTCCAAAATTCATGAGTTGAAGCCTAACCCCTCAACACACTAATTTTAGAGGAATGCAGACATTCAGTGGGTAGCAGTGCCATGCTTTATACATGTCTGAATCTACCAGGAACTGCTTTTTATTTATATATTCATTCATTCCACAGATAATTTATTCAACACTTATTCTGTGCCAGGTGATATTCTCAGCAGCTGGAATACAGCAGTGTTCCAATCAACAAAGCCCCTTTGTTCACATGGAGCCTTTGGAGGTAATGAGGTCATGAGGGCAGAGCCTTTATGATGAGGGGGGTTTCTTTAGTAAAGAGATCCCAGACCATTCTGTCATGCCTTCCACCATGTGACACATAGGGAGAAGGTAGCCACCCATGGACCAGGAAGCCGGCTGTCTCCAGACCCTGAATCTGCTGGCATCTTGATCATGGACTTCGCAGCATCAAGAACTATGAGAAATAAAGTCTTGCGTTCATTTCCCATTCAGTCTGCCATCTTCTGTTACAGCAGCCTCAGTGGACTGAAGTGGGCACAGTAAATTTAGGAGGGTTACATGGGGTTGGATGCCATCAAGAGAACAAGTTCAGGAGGGAGATGAGTTTCTCCCTTTCTGGAGAACTTTCAGTCAGAGGCAGGAGACTGAGGGCTTCATGTCCAGAGTCCATTTGGACCTGTGTTTAACTAATAGCTATTTGTCTTTGGACAAGATGTTTAAACTTGCTAAGGTTTGGTTTTTCTCAACAGAAATAGGGGGATAATCATAGTCTACCTTGGGATTATTATGAAGAAAAATATGTTAAAGATATTTAGCACACTGTCTGGATATAGTAAGTGCTCAATAAATGTTAACATTATTATTTTTGTTGTACAAAATGACATTTAGTCAGGATGTCCCCTCTAACATTAATCATGGCTAGCCTGAGGTTTGGGATTAGGGATGATTTTAATTTTCTTCTTTTGGCTTTTACTTTCCCATTTTTCTGCAATAAATAAGTCTTATTTACTATATGAAAACAAGTGAGAATTACTGCTTTTTTAAAAAAGAATTGACCGAGGCAGCTGGGTTTTTCTGGGGTTGGGTCAGGTGGACCGATCTGAGTGGACTTGATGGTCTCAAGTTCTCGTCAGCCTTTGTATTCTATTCCTAACCCAAAGGCTAGCAGGTAAGAGCTGGTGTTCGGAGGACAGGAGTGGGTGGAGGCAAAAGTAAGGGGTCACTGGGAAAGGCAGAGAGCTTAGAAAACTAAAGAGGTCCAGGTGCTGATGTGAAGAACTTCTGAGTCCAGCTTTCCATTTCATGGCTTGGGATGAGTTTAACTTGAGCAGCCCTATGCTGGAAAAAAAAGAAACCACGAATCAATTCCACTTTCATTCAAGCATGCAAAGCTTTCCTAAGAGGCAAAGTCTAAAAATGGGCTCTTAAGAGAACCTGGATTCAAGTGTGTTGAAGCTGAAGATTCTCTAGAGGTGCGCTGGACAATAAAAATACATTATGAGCCCCATGCAGTTTTCAAGTTTCTAGCAATCACACTGAAAAAGGGAGAACAGGCAGGTGACATTAATTTAAAATACATATTGTAGTTTACCCTGTCTATCCGAAATACCATTTTTAACATATAATGCAAAATGCAAAGATTAATAAGGTAGTTCACATTTTTGTGTGTGTGTTTGCTAAGCCTTTAAAATGCACCATGTACTTTACATTTACCTATATCTCAATTCAGACTGGCCACATTTCAAGGACTCGACCGCTGCCTGTGGCTGGTGGCCACTCCACTGGAGACCTCAGTTCTGGACACGCAGTGGCTGCGGCAGGAATGGAGATCCCCTAAACCAGCCAGAGCCTCCTCTTTCTTCTATCTTATCACTGTCTCTTCTCTGAGGTCCTAGGATGTGGCTGGCCATTTCCTGACAGGCTAATCCTCTGAGGCTGCCAACCTTTCCCAGAAAAGGAGGGTTTCTTGGAAAAGATAGGGCTTGTTGAGAAATACAGGGGAGCAGGCAATGAGCCACTTTGAGGACACCCTGTGCCACTCGGGGCTGTCGGAGTCTCTGAGGCACTGTGTGCAGGTAGAAGATAGCTGGTGACCAGCGCGACTGGGTTGGGAAACCCTCAGGGTTGGCCGAAGGCCTGGGCGGAGCTAGGCAGGGAGAGGGTATGGTTTGCCTACCTGGCTGAGGGGAACTTCACAAGCCTTTTCTCCTATCTGCCAGTGCTTGCCCTTTTTCCCCCTTTCCCCGTGCCCAGCCTCCAGCCCACACATGTGTGCTAGCCCTTTGTGGCTTTTCTCCCACCTAAAGGGAATTCAAGATAAAGAAAAGGTTTACCTCGCTTTGGGGGCGGGGGGCCACTCAACTACATTTGTCAGCTTTAGCGCGGGGGTTTAAATATGACCAGCTAGTTCATTTGTCACAGGGGTGTATCTATCTGTGTTGAGAAGATTTAATTTTCCCCAGTGAAGAACTGTATAAAGAGGTCTAATGAGCCCTGAGGCTCTCCTTTGCTTCCAGAGTTTGCAGTGAGCTGGGCGATCTCAGAGCACGCCCTCCTCCCTGGGGTCTGTGCGCTCACTGCGAGGGGAGTGGGCGAAGGCCAGTGCCATTCTCATTCTGCATGGCGCTGGCGGCCTTGGGCTGTCTGGGTTTTCCCACTGAGGGTTTTATATTTTGGGATGTTTAGTTAAGATGATTTTTTTCTTTATACTTGTGATAATCGGCATAATCTTTTGTTTGTGTATCTGGCAAAGTGCTCTCCAGATAAAAGAGAAGGGCCTAGTTAACATATGTGAACAGAAGAGTAATGTGGGGGGCTGTCTCTCTACTGAGGCAGGGTCTGCCCCTTTCTTTCCTATTTTATTTCTTTGTCTTATTAGATTTCTGTCTAATTAAGGGTCAGTGTTATTTCCAGAAGTATGTGGGGGAGGGTGTGGAGAGAGGGAACAAAGGTAGAGTGAGAAGGAAAGACAGAGAGTGACAGAGAGGCAGGGCTGCGGAAGGTGGTGAGCGCGAGAGAGGAGAGACAGGAAGGGGAGAGAGGACTTAAAAACTAAGAAAAAAGGAAAATACTGAGGAAGGGGGAAGAGAGGGAGAAGATGGAGGGAGGGAAACGTGGGGACTGAGAGAGAATATCGTAGTTGTCACTGCTGGGAAGGGCCCCAGAAATCATGCTTCATTTTGCAGCTGAGGAAACAGGCAGAGTGGAGCAGGGATTTGCTCGTGCCGCACGTGGTTATTGGCAGTGCGCAGGTCTGTCCATGGCTGTGTCCTCTGTGGTAACTCCAGGAGGAATAGAAAAGAGACACACACACAGGGAGCTTTTGTACCTCTTTCTGGGTTCTTGTTTCAAGTCATGAGTCAACACTGCTCATCTCTGGTAAAGAAAAAAGCTCTCCTTCCCTATCTCCATCCCGCACTGCTGTATAACAAGTGTTCTCTGTTCTGGTCTAGGTCTTCAAATCATGGGTGAGATCAAGGATGCAGAAATCTAGTCCAGGTTTGCAACCTATTTAAAAATAAAGACTCAGCTGAGGTGCCCATGCTTATTTCTTAGGCATCTCACATTAGTTGAGCATTCTTACACACACACACACACACACACACACACACACACACACACACACACACACGGTGGGAGTCCAGCCAAGAAGGTTCTAATCCCAGCTCTGCCAGGAGTTTGCCATCCCTTTTACCTGCTGCCTCAGTTTCCTTTTCCTGAGCACCGGGCAGGTTGGTAAGCTGCTCTCTGACCTCTGATGCCCAGTGGGCTCTGGGCTGGTTTATTAGTTGTGTGACTAGACAGTTTTTAAACCCTCTTCCATTTTTGCCATTTTTGAAAAATGGACTAATAACTTCTACCTCCCAGAATGGTTGTGAGATGGAGATACTGTGTTTGCAGAAAGAGCCAGCGAAGTCGTGGTGTGGGACAGCAGAGGTGGGGTTCTTTTTCCTTTCCCCTCATTGCTTGTGTCTCTTTTTCAGTCCTCTGCCTTTGGAGGAGTCTGTGCAGAAGCTGGTTCATGCTGGTTTATCAAAACTGACTGGGCTCCTGTCTTCCCAGTCTGTATTCAGTCATGTCTCCTTGGGAGCTTGAAATCAGCCAAGGTGGGGGTATTTACACTATTGAAATTGGCAAATGTAAACCAAGGTTTTTCTTTTTTTCTCTTGATGAATAAGCTGTTAAACATTACCAGCACACCCCTGGGCCTGACCTTCCTATTTTATTTAGGTTTACTCTGATTTTTCTGGATTTTGAGCATATTATCCATTCATGCAGCAACTACTTATTTTGAGCCCACACTGCATACAGGCTATGGATTGGGTCACCCGATAAGATACAGGATGTCCAGTTAAATTTTAATTTCAGATAAACAATGATTAATGTTTTAGTTTAAGTGTGTCCTGTGCAACATTCAGGGTGTACTTATACTAAAAAAAATAATAAAAAATTGAACTGCCTTTTTTTTTTTTTGCCAAATCTATCAACCTTAGCTAGGGAGAATCAGTTACACAGGTCAAGTTTCTCCATCCACATCGCTCATGATCTAGTAGCGGTGCTGACCTTGTGAAATTTGAAATCAGGAGATTAACCTGGGACTTTCAACACCCTGGTCCTTGCGTACATCGTCACCATCTATCCTTTACTTGATTTTCCTTGAGCGACTGTTATATGCTGGGCATATTCTAGGTTCTGGGGACTCCGCAGTAAACAAAGCACATACATCTGTTCTCACAGAGCTTTCCTCTGGTTTGGGAGAAACAGACAGTAAATAAGATAAAGTAAAAGATATAGTAGCTTAGACAGTGATAAGCACTATACAGAAAAGTAAACTAGAAGAGGGACCTGTGGGAGCTAAGGGAACAAGCCTTCTAAAAGAGAATGGTCTGGGTAGGGGAGGCAGGAAGTGCAAAGACCCTTCATGGGGTGCTGGCTCTGGCCAGGCCTGCAGCTCAGTGCTTTCCTTCCGTCTGCGTGGGCGCCTTCCTTCTGCGTGGGGGCCCTGCGAGTACATGTTATCATTGCACGTGAGTAGCTGAAGATATTTCTGAAAGGCTAAATCTCTTGGATAAGATCACACCGCTACTCAGAGGTGAAGCCTGCACTCTCCCTCAGAGCTGGCTGGCAACCGCCACGATTTTCTTTCCCACTGAGAACAAGTTTCAGAAGAGGCATTTCTGAATTCCATCTACTCTTCACCTGCTCTGTGTCTGGGGAGGATTAGGGAGGAAGCTGGGGCCGCTGAACCTTCCATGCTCCGCTGACGGCAGCTCCCTGTATGTCCCGCAATGATGGCGAAATGTGCCCGGTCCGCAGGGCGCTTCCCTCCCTCCCTCCGCACGAGGCGCCAAAACAGGGCCCTGAGTGCCACGTCACGAGGTGTCCTCTCTCAGGCTCTGCCACCGCCCCTCCGCGGGCACAGGGGCCCGTTGCGAGCCTCCGTGGGGCCTGTGGGCGCCGAGGCTCCCGCAGGATGGCAAGGATACCACCTTGCCTCTGACGTTCCTGGGAAGTGCGCTGCGCTCCGCCCGGAAAGCGCCTTGTCCCTTGACCGGCCTTAGGGCTCTTCTCCCAGGCGGCAGGGGGCTGGCGGTCACCCTGAGGTCCAATAGACTCTGACCTTGCACCTAAAAAGAATACATTGTTTTCAAACACAGCTTCCTATTCCTGCCAGATAAACCAGCACATTAACAATGCGTCCAGGTTGTAAAATGTTGGCCGGGGATCCGATTTTAGCAGCGAACTTTTTGTCAGGCGCTTGGCATTTTCCTCCCCATTCACCAGGGCCCGGCTCCCCTTTCAGGGCTGGGCGCAGGCCCCTGGGAGCCCGGGACGCACACACTCGGCTGGCGTTGCAGCGTTGATAACATTGTTATTATTAGCCGTGGCCTCTGGAATCCTGGAGTTCATTCCCCAACAACGGCTCTTCTGGCTGAAATGAAAGAGCAGCCCCGGTTATCGCGGTGGCGGCCCGGATCCATTACCTCCCGGGCCTGCGAGCACGGGGGCCCCGAACAGAAACCCGCCTGGGCAAGTTAGCCGGGGCTGGAATCGGCGCCCAGCACCAGTGCGTCTGCCCGGCTCCTCCCCGCCTGCCCCTCGGCGATCCCCGGATGCCCCGCTCGGTCAGACCTCGGCTCATTTGCCCCTGGGCCTGCAGGTTTCCCGACTCCTTGCTCCTGCCTCACGCTATTTTCTGTGCCCTCAATATCCCTGTTCCCGGCCGTCACCCGGGGTGCACGTACCGCCGCGCGTGTCCCTGAGCACTGACGGCACAGATTTACTGCTTCTTGCTTGTTGGTTTCTCCCTTAAGGGCGCTTTAAGATTTGTGGGGGCTTTTATCACAAAATCTGTGCCCTTAAGTTTTTTTAGGGGCCTGGCCAGCCAGATGGAAGGCTGGGAGCCTCCTGATGTCAGTTTCCTCCCAAGTGCCTAATAAGACCAGACTGTGAGATCCTTGTGGGCAGGGAAAGTATCCCCTTTTACTCCCAGTGAGGTGTGAAATATTCAGTCAAGTCCATGAAGTGCATTCATCTTAAGTATGTATATGTATACATTGAGCATAGTTCCATCTGTACATATAAATGTAAAAAAAAGATATATATGACTTTTATATATGTATATACGGCTGTTCACCGACACCCAGATCAAGATCCAAGTGTTTCCAGGGTCCTCCTGCCCCTTCTCAGTCAATGCCCACTGTTTTGACATCTAGGAAGCATTCTAAATGTCTTTGCGTCCAAGTAGCAAATGCTGGACGAAAGTACTTTTTAAGTAAACTGGATCTTGCTTTGTAATCCATGAATGGTGCAGAGCACGGTACTCTGTTGACTGCCTGAGGTCGGCTGTTGGTTCTTAAAGGGTTAACGGTGTGAGCCTGTAGTTGTATTTCAGTGGCTCTGCTCTGTGCTGAATTTAAACACAGTGGAAACCAAGTTAAGGGCAGTGCTATTCTGTATATCAGTATGCCCACTGAGCCAAGGAGACCCATTTATTTTTAATTGAATTAAATTGCTCACAAAATGAAAGTAACATACTTTCATTAATATTTAATTACATACAGTGTTAAACAATGATCACAAAGAAAACTTTGCAGCTTTTTTTGTCTCTGCTTTTTTATTATTATTATTACTTTGTTAAACAAGATACTTTTATTAGCTGTTTTATGCTTGGAATTTTAAGGGCCCTGCTCTTATACCACTTGACAAGTACTTAATTGGCAGGACTCAGCTGAGTGAGGTGCTAGGTTGGCTGTGACGTTGGCCATGGGTAATTGTGTGTGTGAGAGTGTGTGTGCGTGTGTGTGCGGACATACATATATATGCTCTAGCTTCAGCCACTGGGCCACAGAGAGATGTCTGTGGGAGCAATCAGAGCCTCCAGTAAAGAGATAAAAGTCCATATTCTGGATTATTTGAGGTCAACTAGCTAGGCCTCCTCTCCCCCCCAAATTCTGTCTTTACTGGGAAAAGATACTACTTTTTGGAAAAGGAAAAAGAATTCTATTTTGACAACTTATTTCTGTATTTTATCAGATTGTTCTCACATTGAAGAGGAGGGATTCTCAAACTTTTGAGCACCTAAGAAGTCCCAGAGATGCTAGTTAAAATACAGGTCCCCTGTGGACTCTAAGGCAGGGATAAAGAAAAGCAAGGAGATGGTATAGCTGCAGCACATACCCTGATAATGTGCCTGGGATGCTAGTCCAGTTCTCTTTGCCCCTCTGTTGGGTTGCCATAGACTTCTTAATGGAGAAGTTTGGAACCAATGAGAAGCTAAAGTAGATTTAAGACCATCTACTTTCAAAATTTAAGCTGTTTTCACTTTGGTGTAACTCCTTGTCCCAAGAACTTTAGTCATTTTAGTATGCTAAGGTGTTTTTCTTCTTTAATTACATGCTCCTCTTACTCTAGAAGCTTAAGTATCATAGAGCAGATGAGAGCTGGAGTTCAGAAAATTCTCCCACAAGGTAATTTTTCTTGGGGTGGGGGGAAGATTAGCTGTGTACCCCAGAGTTAATTAGGAAGACCTTGGGCATTGGATTCAGAAAGAAAAGGGGTTGATTCCCTCTTCCACCACTTTCTGATATATAATTTGGGTCAAATCTTAAAGTCATCTGTAATACTGAATTAGAGGGAGGCTAATACCAAATAAGCAGTGGAGAGGAGACTGAGATTCTTGCGAAGTGCCTTGTGTATGGCAGGCACTTTCTTCCACGCCTCTCTGAATTTCTCCATCCCTTTCCTGTTCCTCTGTTCTCTGATAGGATGCAGAGCTTTGGGGCACACGGAAGGGGGGTTGCCGAATGAGAAAGAGCCCGGAGTCCCACAAGCACATCTGGCTTAGTCACAGAGGTTGGAAGGAGAGCAAAGGTCCCCCTCCAAAGTCCGTGGAGGATTGTGTTTCTCCCTTTGCCGGGTGATTCATGGTCTTGAGGCTATTTCAGGTCATTGTTAATTGGCCTTTTAGTTTATGAAGCACTTTCACATACCTTATTGCATTTGATCTTAACAGTAACTGCAGGGCAGTTATTATTTTCCTCATTTTACAGATGAGCCAAGTGAGGCTCACAATGGGTAGGAAATAAGCCCACAAACTGAGAACAAGAGACACAGTCTGAACTTGATCCCAGATGATCTGGCTCCTCGTTAGGGCAGTTCTACTATTCTCATGCTGACTCCTGAAAACGATTGTCAGATTGGTAGCACAATAATGGTTTGCTCATCAAGAGATGTCTGTTGTATGAAGTTTTTTTTTAAAGCATTTCTGGGAATAGAAAAATAAGTAAGAATATAGCCCCTGCTTCTGGAACAGAAATGCCATTTAGGATAGAGCTAAGAAATGAGCTTTCTGACCAACCCTTTCTATCTTTCTAGCTTTCTCCCTTTAATACTCAGACTCTAACCATTTCAGTTACCGCATCAGGTTGTACACCCTTGAACCTACTATCAGTTTACTGTCACTCACTGGACTGTCCTTGTTTCTCTTCCTTCCTAGCTGGGATTCTAAGGCCCATTATTAGAGTAACTCCCTTATGGAACATTCTAACTATCTTGCCTCTTTGCTTCTGATTGAAGTTATCTGGCAAAATCCCAGCCCTGGCTCAATTGAACTCTTAACCTTTGAGGCACCCCCACCTTTCTAGCAGACCATGGCTGGAGAGAAATACACAACCATGGTGAGTGGTCTTGATTTAAATTCAGGATACCTAACTTCAACTTGGCTCTCAGTGTTGGCTACACAATTCTTCTAAATTCTGTAGTCCATTCACTTGCCTTCTCAACTAGACAACTGTTACACACCCTCTCCTCTTTCCTCAATATTCAATAGTTCCCCTCCCATCCATACTCAGGAACACTCCACTCTGCACTTCCCCCCACCCATGCTGCCAAAACCTCTCTCATCAAGGTCACTATGATGTTTGTATTTCTAAATTCAGTGGTCACAGCTCAATCCTCATCTTCTTTGTCTCTAAGAAGGATATAACAATGTGGAGGACTTCATCCTTCCTGAGCATCTTCTTCACTAAGCTCTCAGGACACCCTATGTTTCTGAATTCCCTCCAACTTGCTGGCCACTCCTCGTTCTCCTTGGTCTTATTCCTTTGCCTTGTGACCTGTAAACATTGAAGAACACTACAGCTCCATCTTCACACCTCTTCTCTCCTTTCTCTATGTTCACTGTCTTGATGACGTCCTCTAATCTCTTTTAATAAACTGATGACTTCCTGTTATAGGCTAAATTGTGTCCTCCCAAAATTTGTATGTTGAAGCCCTAACTCCCAGTATCTCAGAATGTGACTGTATTTGAAAAGAAGCTTTAAAGAGGGCATTGAGATTAAATGAGGCCACTAGATTAGGCCCTAATCCATTGTGACTGATGTCCTTATGAGGAAATTTTGACACACACAGAGTAATCAGGGATGCATGTGCACAGAAGAAAAATCACGTGAGGGCACAGTGAGAAGGCAAGGAGAGAGGCTTTAGGAGAAACTGAACTAATCTTGACCTTGGACTTCTAGACTGCAGAACTGTACAAAAATATATTTCGTTGTTTTAGCCACCTAGTTTGTGGTATTTTGTTATGGAATTAGTCCAAGCTAACTCTTACACTCTCACATTTATATCTCTACCCCTGACCTCTCCCTGGAACTCCTATATCCAGCTGCCCACTTGACATTGCTTGCATATCTAATAGGTATCTCAGGCTTAACATGGCCTTCCTCCCAAAACTATTTCTCCAACAGTCTTCCCCATCAGAGTAAATGATGACCCTAGGGTTATTGCTTAGGCCAAAAACTCTTATTAGAGTCTCCTTTGACTGCCTCCTTCTCATTCTTTCTCTTTTTCTCTTTTCGTTTTCTATTTTGAATTAATACACAGGTATTTCCCGCTCTACCTTTAAATTATATCCAAAATGGATTATCTTACACTACCATCGTGCCGCCAGCTTGGTCCAAACCTCGTCCTCTGTCACCCGGGATAGTGCAGCAGCCTCCAATCCATTCTTCCTCTTTCTGTGCTCACCTCCTTCTCCGTCTATTTATAGCTCTGCAATCAGAATGTGCCTCTGAAAACATTAGGTCATGTCACTCATCTGCTCAAAATTCTGTAATAGTTCTCATCTCACTCAAATAAAACCCAAGTCCTTACAATGCCTCACGTTGCTGACCTTATGTCTCTCTCTTTTCCCTTGCGCCCACGTGGCTCCAGCCCAACTGGCCTCCAGCTCTTCTTCAGACACATCCCAACACTCCCAATGACTCAATGTGAAACCCACCTGTCAGAAGCTCTCCATATTAGGAGTTAAATTGATTTGAGGGTCTTCAACAGTTGGTCCCATTTATCTGCATAAGAAATGAGCAGGAACTTGGGGGTTGAAAATGAGCAAGCTGAGAAGACAGGAGCTTGAATAAGAGACAGACTTTAGAAACATGATGAGGGCTGGAGCGCTAGTAGAAGGAATAGTTAGTGAATATTCCCAGGTGACATGAATGAATACAAACTCCTAAAAACAAAGAAATTGAGTATTTAGTTTTGTAATCTGCTCTGAGGGCAATCACATGCCTGTTGTCATTTTGAAATCTTCAGTATGTTTTCTCTGTAGGGCTTTGTTGGGTGAGCAGTGTTTGGGGTAAAATAAAGCAGAGTGGTCACATCCCGTTTGGGGACGCTGTTAGGGGACACAGTGTGAACAACTTCAAAAGTGAGCTTTGAGGGAGATTGCAAATTCATCAGAAGCAGCGAATAGAAACCAGAATGACAACCTGAAATGTGAGAGTAAAAAAAACCCACCCAAACAAACAAACAAACAAAAAAACACCTCTGGAGGCATCCAGAGAGATCCTGAGTGTTCTTTAAATGGAGAAAGGGTATTTGAGCTAAGTTTCAAGAACCACACAGCTGCGGTAAGCTGAGGGCTTGGGATCAGACCAGTAGCTGACATGTTGTTTTGCAAAGAAAAGATAATACCGTCTGGTAAAGCAGGTAGATGGGGGTAGAGGAATAAAGAAAATAATTGAAAGAAGATATCATCAAAGTTTCCTTGGCAGGAGTGAAAGACAATGGTGCTGCCATTGACAGATGATAGCAGGGGAATGCTTTGGACCAAACTGAACTACCGATGATGGCAAAACATTTAAGAGGAGACTCAGAGTTAAGTAAGGTTTGGGGACATGAAACTGGAGCATTAGGTTAAAGGTGATAATGGAAGCCATGAAACGGAAGGCTTCAGAAAGACTGAAGTGTGATATTCCAAATTAAGAGGTGATAGAAAGCCAAAGAGAGTTAGGGAGAAAGAGGAAGCAGGGAGCTAGGAGGAGAGCCAAGAAGTTAATATAATGGGACCCCAGGAAGTAGAGTTATTCAATAAATAACTGATCAACAGTATCAAATGCAGCAAAGATATGAGGGAGAAAATAGATACGGGAAAGTCTACTGGATTTGTATTAATGTGTATAAAATATTTCACTTTTTTATAGAGACTTCCAGGATTCAAGCATCATGTTCGTAATCAAATAATAATCTTATTGTGATTAATGCAGGGGCTGCAGAAAATATTTATATTCATATAGATACCCTTAAAGAATTTACAGTCTAAAAGGTAAGACAAAGATTTGACCAGTACAAACACATATACAGATGGAACAATTATGACAGTATTTACACAGCATGAAATATTTCCAAGTTCTGGTTTATGAGTCCTTAAAAAGTAATAAAAATAAATTTAAATTTAACCAAAATTTTTGGATTGTTCCTTAGAGTTCAACATAACAAAATATCCCCCTGGAGACTAAGCATCTCAAACATAGTATCTAAGATATGTATTTTTTATTGAGACACTGGTATTTAACCTTTCTCCCCAAAATCTAGCACTTAAAAGCCTAGGAGGAAATTAGCAATTTGTATATCTGATGCCAGTGCTTTGCAGAAAAATAACCCTTATACTGATTACTGGACTTTCTTATTCTTTAGTATCCTTCACCCAGTCTTTTGTTGGGAATTTCTCCTTGGCCACCTGCCTCTAAGGATTTCTAGATTTCCTTTGACTTCCCCTGTTCTTTCTTCTTCGTTCTTGTATATTCCCCAATTCCTGTTCATTTCTTGGTTTCTTGCACATGGAATTCCAGCTATTTCTCTGTTTCACAAGTCTCCATCTTTTACCTGTGAGAATTAGGAAAGTTATGCAATCATTAACCAGACAGAAATGCTTTCTTTCATTATTTGGAAGTAAGGTAAGCTGTTGCCTAGAATTCATGGAAGCAAGAAACCAAAAATGAAGCACAAATTCCCTATTTTCTGTTTTATAATTCTACTGAGGTTCTATCTGCAGATGAGCTCATTGACCATGTGTGGTGGTAGCCTTGACAATGGGCCTAGCAGGCCTCCAACCCAAGGGAGTGCAATTAATTGACTAAGACCTCCAGCAGCTGTGCTCTGAAATCTATCACCCTGTTCACACCAACGTAGTGCTTCCCATGGGCTTCATCCAGCCAATAACTGAGTGTGGCAGATTGGATTCTGGGAGATACCAGACTCCTCTGATGGCTGACTTTGGTTTGAGGATCCTCTTAGGTCTTGGCAATCTAGATTGCTTTTACCCAACAGACTCTCCCTTAGTCCTTCTCTTGGGGTCAGACTTGCATCACTGCCTGGCAGCTCTTCTGGCTTTTCCTGATTCCCATGCCATTTTCTATCATAGACCTTTCCCCTAATAAAATTGTTGTACATGTAGTCCCGTCTTGGTATCTGCTTCTCTGAGGGCTTGGACTAATATATATGTCTAGTCAAAGAGCGAGGATTACAATGCCATGGGTCCTAAATCTTGGCATTTCTACTAGCATCTGGTTCTGCTCACACAATCTGCATCAAAATAGTTGAATGAAAGTGATTTTATTTGCCAAGGGGGTGTTGGTGGCTAAACAAGCAAATCTGGTAAAGAGTCAACAAGGTATTTATTGAGATTTTGTGATCAGAAAGTCAAGTGCTGGAAGACCTTTGCTGAAAATATACACTTAACTACATTCACTTGGCATTGTATTTCTTCCTCCTACTCATATTTCACAGAAGAGATAGATAGGTTTGAGTGAATAGATGTCAGTTGGGTAGGGTCTGATTCTCTGATCTCTAACAGATTTATTCAACATTGCCTGCATATTTGAGGGAAAAGATTGACTCAGTATTACTATGAATTGTTCTGACTCAGAGAACAAAAAGTTAGAAATATTTGGTTTTCCATAAATGATCTATAAAACTGAGATAAAATTTTTTACTTATCAGATTGGCAAATATTTAAAAGATTGATCTCATCCAGTGTTGGTGAGGGGATAAGGAAATAAGCAACTCCTTTATACTTGCTAGGAGTATAAACTGGTAAAAACTTTTAGTAAGGTTAATGTGTCAGGATCTATTAAACTTAAAGATGGATATAATCTGTAGCCCAGGAATTCTATTTTAGAATCTTTCGTACAGAAATGTTCATGCAGGAATACAAAAATCTATATACAAGGATGCTCACTGTCGCTAATTATAGGGATTTTTGCAGTAACAACACAGAAAGCAATCTAAATGGCCAGCAAGATGAGGTCCGTTAAGCAAATTATAGTACATGCATACCATGGAATATTATATAGCTGTCAACAGGGCTGCAGCATGCTCAGAGGGAGCTCATTGCAAATGAGAAAAAGATGCCCCCTCCTCTGGGTTAATAAATCCAAAGGCCAGGAAGCAGGATTTGGTGAATGGAGCGTACGTTGAGTTTTAACTCCCATTTTCCCCCTCTGCCAGGCATTCCTTTCCAATGCACAATCTGAACAATATTTAGCAACACTGGCTGCTAAAAATAATGAAATAATGTTTTCTATAATGACATGGAAGACTGTCCATGATATTGTTAACCTTCTCACTGTAAGAAAAGAAGTTGGAGAATGCATTATTTATTTCTCATAAAAAATTTCCCCAACACTTAAAATAACAATTATTCATTATCTTACTCTAGTTAATCGTTTCTGTAGGTCAGGGTTCCTGGCTTAGCTTTCTGAGTCCTCTGCTTCAGGACCTCTCAGAAAGCTGCCATCAAGGTGTTGGCTGCAGCTGCAGGTACCTCAAGCTTCGAAGGATTAGTTCCCAAGCTTACGCACGTGGTTGTTGGTAGGATTCAGTTCCTTGTCTGTTGTTGTACTGAGGGCCTCTGTTCCTCGATGGCTGTTGGCTGGAAGCCAGCAGTACGTCACCATGGGGCCTCCTCCGTAAGGCAACTTGAAACATGGCGGCTGGCTTCCCTTAGCCCAAAGAAGAAAGAAAAGCCAGAGAGAGAGTGTGAGCAAGGTGGAAGTCACTGTCTCAATTTGAGAATTGACATCCTCCACTTTTGCAGTATTCTATTTATTTAGAAACAAGTTACTAGCTTCAACCCATATCCAGGGTGAGGGGCCCACACTAGGGCTTGAAGACCAGGAGGTTGGGGGTTTTTGTACCATGTTAGAATCTGCACAGAGGACATGCAGTGAGCTGTGGATGTGTAAATAGTTATCTCTGAGGCAGAAAATTGGAGGAGGTTTCGTTTTTTTAATATTATCCCACACTTAAAATTGCAAGAGTAGTACATGGGCCTCCTATATCATGTTTACCCAGATTAACCAGTTGTTTCCACTTTGCCCTATTGCTTTAACCTTCTTTCCCTCTCTCTATATATGTGTTCACATGTGTGTGCATATTATCTTTTCTTTCTGAACCATCTGAGAGTAAGTTGGAAATACAGTGTCCCTTTAACTCTTACTGTCTCAGTGTTTTATTTTCTAAGAGCAAAGATTTCTTGCATAGCCATAGTGAAAATTGGAATTAATCAAGAAATTAAACATTAACACTATACCATTACAGAATCCACCTTCAAATTTCACCAAGCTTCTTAAGAATTCCTTTATGACTATCTTTTCCTTCTTGGTCCAGGATCCAACCTAGGATCATGCCTTTCATTTATGGCTATTTAATCTCATTTAAGCTGGGACAGGTCCTCAGACTTTCTGTGTCTTTCTTGACCTTGACATTTTTTGAAGAGTACAGGCCGGTTATTCTGTAGAAAATCCCTTAACTTGGGTTCATTTGGTGCTAACTCCTAATTATGTTTAAGCTAAATACTTCTGGCAGAGAGGTCACAAGTCACTGCCACCATTAAAATGATGTGCTTTTCATAACCATGTATTATTTGAACTTGTTATAATGAAAACTTACTTTTGTATATGAAGTGGAAGATTTTAGTACTAGAGAAAAAGAAATGTTCTTTCTCCTTTCTCACCGATTGTACCATTCCTTTCCATGAGAAATGACAGGATATTGCTTTTGGTGTTTACAATGGATGCTGACCATGGGCTTATTTATTCTTACCATCCTTCTGATCATAGCATTCTCTTGGATGCTCTAAAGAAAAAGCCAGACAGGGGTGGCAATCACCAGTGAAATGAATAAATTCTTTGAAAATGAAGTTTTAACACAGGGATGACCTACTAATCTTCAATGGCCCTCAACTGTAATGTGGATTTCAGCTAGGGATGCCAGCAACAATTCAATCCTGGCTCATGCAGACATTACCTGGCCAATGATAACAATGGGGATTCAGCTACTCTTCAGAGGACAAGGAGAACTTTCTAATTTTAGAACCAGCTTTTATTAGCGCCTCAAATGAACAGGTGATTACTTTTAAACACTGCCGCTAGAGGAATGACAACTAAACTTAAGGCAGCTTCATTTCCGGCCAGTGGGAAAAAGAAATGGGGGCTGAAATAAGAAGAAATTGAATTAGAGACTGAATCTGAGAATACATCTCATTCAAAGATACGTTGTTTTACTTCAGTCTTCAAAAGTCTTCTTTATCATTGTTATCGTTCATGCACGTTTTAAGAATCCTGGCCAGGGGACCTTGGCTTTCTGAACAATAACCTCCCATGTAGACAGGGCGTGACAGATAAGCAATGCAATTGGGGCGTCCCGTCAGCTTTTGATTTTACAGTTGGAAAGGACAAGGGGACCCTTCCTGGGATGTTCCCATGGGCACCCAGAATTTGAACTCATGCTACCCACACTGATGTAGCCATTAGCCTTCTGCTGCCAAGTGCTGCCCATCAGGAAAGCTGGATTCTGAGGGCGGCTTGCCCGGCTTGCACATAGTTGCTCTCTTTCTCCCTCAAGAACAAGTGCCTAATTTTTGACCTGCACTGGCACATTCCCCTATCTTCTCTTTCTCGACTGACGGACTGCTTGTTTGAAGCCACCCCACTCACTTTCCACCCCCTTGATTCTCATCTTATCATCAGATTTTCTCCCCTTCTCCTTAACGGGAGACTCGGGGGAAGGGATTGTTTTGGCTGGAATTTGACAAGGCACAGGTGGTTTACCAGCTGCGAGTTCTTTAGTTCTTGTTGGCCGCCCACCAACTCTTGGTCTTTTCACAGTTCTTTCTGTGGTGGTGGTGGAGGGGCGGGGGCAGGAAGGGACAGTCGGCCCTTGATGCTGTTGTTCAACACCAGCAGCTGTCTCAGGTTGGCATGGAGTCCGGAGCCGTCCTTCAGGAAGGGTTTTTCCCCCCCTGAATGTTTATTCCTCCTGGAAACTGGAGAGAGCTGAAGGAACAGCCCTAAAATGGCAGCTCGGCTCGCGTCTTGGCCGCTCGCTTTCCCTGCACACGTCTGGCCGCAGTGGTGTGTGGCCCCCACACCCCGATCGCCACCGCCTCCCGCCTCCGACTGGCTGCCTGCCCCTCCGCTCCGGGGCTGGTTGCCATCCAGGGACACCAGCATCGTCTCCCAAAATAGACGAAAATAATCCTCAATCTCTCAAATGCCTCTTTTTAAGGAAAGAAAAAAGGAACCCCAAACTTAAGAGCACTCTCCTTCCTCCTGTTCCCTTCCAAGCATCTTTTTGATGGCAACAGTGAAACACTTGGATGTGAGGGGTGACCTCTGGTGCCACCCCACTCACTGTTCTCAGCCTTTCTTATTTTGAAAACACTCATTCAGCCCTTTTCCTTAGCATGGTTTCAAGCCCCTGCTCACAGGTCCTCAGACTTTCCTTCCTGAGACGCTTTTTGCTTCAAGCGAAAACGTGGCTCTCTGCTCGCCTTGATGTGTGTGGGCGCTCGCCTCCCCCATTAATCCGAGCCCACGTGAAAGGAGACGCCAAAATGGCCCTTTATTGGCTAATTCCTCTCCTTCTGCTTCATTTCTCCTTTCCCTCCTCCTCTCTGATCGCCTCATCTCTCGGCACTAGGAAAATACTTGGATCTCCGTGTTGACCTCAGCTGATCAGAGCCAAGGGCTGCCCAGCGAAAGCTCCAGGACTGTGGAGGCAAAGCCCAGGGGGGCCCCGAGGTGTTCCCAAGGGCTCTGACATCTTATTCCCTCTGTCCCCTCACAGCGGCACAAAGTGGTGGTTCTTCTCCCAGTTTCTGAGTAAATAACCTGATTGTCTCCTGGGGCGTCCACCCAACTACTACCTCCGCCTTGTTGTCAATCACATGCTATCTTTGCCCATTACATGATTATTCTATGTCCTTCCGGGTTCTGACTTTTCAAGAAAGCTATGGGAGGCACATCTCGGTAAGTCTGTATGCCTTGAGTGGGTTCCTCCCAGTCCAGCCTTGGCTTCTCCAGAGAATATAAGTCCATTAGCTATTTAATCATGATTTGTTGATATTCCACCTGTTTCTGTTTGCTTTGCACACAGAGCATTTCTTTGAAACCCAAACAGCCTGGAATGAGGTGCAGAGAGATATTAAGGTGGCAGTGTGTTTGGGGGTGGCAAGGCAGGTTGGGGAAGCAGAAATAGCAGTAGTGGGGAGGGAGCTGAGAAGAAGAAAGATGGGGAAGCTTTTCTGCTTCCCAGATTTTCCTGAAGGAAGACACAGTGGTGCTACTATATTGTTATGAATGACTTTTAGGACCACAGAATCACCCATCATCAAAGCTAAGTATAAACACACATTCTAAAGCCCAGCATAAATAAGTTTTGGTTTACCCACTGCTGTGGATTTTCCATACCTCTTTTTTATCTTCTTCAGCCAGAACAACCAGGAATGGATATTATTTGATTTGGTTAGGACCAGCATTTTTTAAAAACAATAATTCTGTTTTATATGTCATTGCAAAGTATTCATCCTCCTTAGAGCATGCTTCACAACTGTCAGTTCAACAGAGCAAATACACATCTTTACTATCTGTCTCTCTTTGCTTTGAGGGCCCAGAAATGCTAATCTTCAGCAATATTCTTTCCCAATAAGAGCTCACATCCAAATCTGAATCCTAAATAATGTTGTCACGAGGTTGCATGGGCACTGGTTAAGATCTATGCCCAAACTATAATGAATCTCTCTTCTACATAACCGTCATTGTGGCCAAAACTGGTGAACAGCCCATTCTCGAGGGAGCAGTAGGAGGAGACCAGAATATTGTGTTGGATTCTGTCCTGGACATATCTTCAGCTAGACTCCTGGAGCAGTTTAAATCAAGGGCTGGGCTGAGCAGGCCTGAATGGCTTTCAAATGACAGATTTATGGAGGGAGGCCTAATTAGATCATGGTAATTTGTCGCAGGACAGTATCTTTTGCTCAAGATCTCAAAGCAAATTTCTGCCTTGATAGGTGGGCAAAACAAAGCCTTACGAATGTCAAGGGATTGTTTCAATTTCACAAAATAAATCCGTGGGCCGCCCAGGAAAAGAGTCACACCTTGCATTTGGTAAACAGCCTACCGTTTTGTTACACATTCATATGATTTTGTCTTATTTGAGCCTCACAAAATCCAATAGTGGAGATAAGAAAGGCAGCCAGTATTTCCCCTATTTTTAGAGAAGGAAAAAAATGGAGGCATTAACCGGTTAAGTGACTCGCCCAAGATCATAGAGTCAGTGGTGGGGTTGATTTTTATATTCTCCATGTAGATTGACAGTTTCTGGAAAAATGAAGTGGTGTGACTCTAAGCAGTTCAGGGCAGAAGGAAACCCGGAAATTCTGAGATTCTGTTTCTAATGACTTGGCAGAAAGAAAGCTGAGGAATACAAGCCATTTGAGAAGCTGCAGGGAAAAGTAGCAGGAAGGCTATGGATTCACCTAGGATGAAGGCTTTTCAAAATGGGTTGCAAACCCAAGTATTAGGAGAACATAAAAGCCTTGAGTTTGCACATCATGGTGTTGCCTTGGCAAAAAATACTATAATGTGTATGAAGCCAGGAGGGAATTCATGAGCGTTCTCCTCCCTAGACGCACAGTTTCCTGACCTCCCTAATGATATTGTCCATTGCTGGGGACCATCCATGTATGTGATGCATTGTGAATCCACTTCCTGCTGGCCCCTGTCATTGAGGATAAGGTAATGCATGTATTTCTCACTAAGCAGTTCACCTTCCAGCAAGAGGACTAAAACATGTGCCTACATGGTAATGAACATGGGGGATGTTAACACCTGTAACAAAAAGAACAAAACACTTGTCTTGGTCCCTTGATGAGATGATAACTTGTCATGGGCATCATCTAGGTCTTTTTTTGTAAGAGATGGATTATTTTTTGATTTCTTCAGTAGAACTCTGCACATGGCTGACACTCATAAAAATTTGTTTACATCCAGATGTGTTTTTCTTTTCCCTTTTGGTTTCTTGAGACCTCTTACTGAAAAAAAATCTTAATGGTTAACTGACCTACACCAGGAGTTTGGGTATTTTGTTTCTTTTTCTTTTTCATCTCTCTGTCTCTTTGTCTGTCTATCTGTCTCACTCTAAATATGACTACTTTGCCATTTTGGAAATAGAGTCAATACCTACCATTAAATAACCCAACTTGATTAAATGCAAATGGCAGAGAAGTTTCGTCTTTTAATTTTAAATGTCCCATGTGTGTTAAAGAAGATTTTAAATAGTTACACTTTAGAAAATCCAAATACATTCATTCCTAGGGAATAAATAAAATGAAATCAATGAATGTCTCATTCTCAGAGGGATCACCTCACTTGGTTCTCAGCTCAGCCTGCCTCCTCCTTCGAAAAAAACCTGAGTGGGTGGATAACGGGCGGATTTGGGGACCTGCAGAATCTTGAGACAGTCTCCCCTGCCTGTTTAAGCACATGGATTATGACAAAAATCACCAACTGCGAACCTGGCAGACTCCCCCAGAGCAGGAGGGGAAGGTGATAGCCTCCTCCAGAGTCAGAGGAGGGATGGGTATTGAATAAATCACAACAAATATGTGATATGTCCTGCAAATGATATGAAAAATTAAATACATGGAAAAGTGAAGACAGGGCTCCTCAAATGACAGAACTGTGGAGAGGGTGAGGGGAGTGTGGGGAGGGGAGGGGGGCGAGGCAGCAGCGGGGAGGGGCAGAGTGCTAAATCTGTGAAAAGAAAAACATCGATGCTATGCATAGTCCGCAAGATGACATGTTTCCCTGGTCCAGATGGCAGTCTTTTGGAGTTTTACTTGCATTTTCTGACTGAACAGACTTTCCTCAGATACTGTTGTGTATGTTAGAACTCGGGGCACAGGCTCCGGTTTGCTCGCCCGTGCGCCCTGCTGTTCAGGTGAAGAGCAGCCCGAGCCTCAGAGAGCAGCAGGAGATTGTGCTTCTGGGAACGTGGAAGGATGACTCCCAGGCGGCCAACCCACCACTCCATCACGTGGGAGAACCTTGGCTCCCGTGTGAGCTCGGATTGTGATCTGGAAGACAAATACCTCTGCTGAGTTGTCTGAGCAGGTACTGCAGACGGTTGGAGCCTGTGTTGCAGGCTGTGTTGGAAGCGAGGGAGGCTGCTTTATTCTCGTCCAGCCCTGCTAAGTTGTTCGCAAAGGGTGGGCTCCCAGGAGATAATGAGTTATGTGTGTGATCAGCAACTCTGAGGGCAGTACGGGGCATGCAGACTCCCATGTTAGATCTCACTGTGAATAGATGATGTGTTATATGAAGTCACTGCTGTGATAAAGTCATGGTGCAGCTTGGAGGTGTGTCATGATCCCCTTTGCTGTAAGGCAGTGGCCAGATACATCTTCTTAGGAAATCCCAGGCAGTAGGGAATTCCTCCGAAGTCTTTCTCATCTTGATATCGGAATTTGAGGAATAGCTTTCTACGACCAAAGGACTTCAAGGGAAGCCAAAAAGGGGGGACATAAACACTACCTTCCAGAGCATTTTGCTTTTCTAGAGATTTCTAGATAATGATGGATGACCGATTCCTTTGTTCAGGGATGTCAGCCTGTGATGGGAGGCAAAGCTCCCTTTTGGTTTTAGTTGTCATTGATGTCTATTTATAGTCATGGCCAAATGTGACCTCATCCTCTAGGTTTTGCAAGATCAGTACAGTGAGGCCAGGTTAGCCAGGCCACAGGTCTCCCAGGGGTACCCCAGATGCTGCAGTGTGTCTTGTCAGCAATGCCAAGGTTCTTTCTTCCTTTTTCTGCTGCTCCTCAAATGCCTTTCAGCTCAGCACATCAGAGAACAAGGTGATTGGAGGAGCCATCTCCAAAACGAAGAAGACAATGGAAGTCCCTGAATATGTACGAGAGAGGCTGATTTTTCTTTCTTTTTCTTCCCTCTTTCCTTTTTTCCCTCTCTTTCTTCCTTCAGTCCTCTATTTTCCTTTTTATTTCTTCTCTCTTTCCCCCTTTTTTTGAGGCATAGTGTGGAGAGAGGAGAAGATAATGAAACAATGAAAAATTGCATAAATCTCTGATGGAAGAGTCCCCATAAGGCCAGATCACTCAGAGTTTCCAGGAATGTGAGCAGGACCCTGATCCTTTCTCATTAGGTGTTGAGATCCAGGCAGAAAACACACCCGTGGAAATGCCAGCTCTCACTTTGGGAGGAGCTATAGTGTTAGCAATACCTCATTTCACAGTCCATTTCTTGGGGCCCTTTGTTCATCCAAACAATATTCACTGTGTGCTACCTATGGACCAGGCTTCCTCAGAAGTCACCTTCTACCCATTTTCCTGGAGTTTTCCATCATCAGTTTGAGAAAAATTGACTTATCAATAAAACCGTAGCTTTATCTTTGAAGAGCATCTCCATTTCTACATCTTGGTAGAAAGTGAAGTGAACAACACAGTGAACGACATTGAAGCCAATGAAAAATTTTCCTTCTAATCCAAGAGTCTTTGCCAAGCTATTGATGGCTCTAGGGATCCCTTCCTTCATAGTTCATTCAAAATATATTTATTTGGTATGATAGAAATAAGTCTACAAAGTCATAGGAATCAGTTCATTTGGTTAATTCATTTGAAAAATATGTTTAGCCAATTGTTAAGAAAAATGACTATCTAGTTAAGAGCTGATGCTGCGGCTACACATTTATTTATGTGTCCAGGTTGGGTGACATTGTGTGAGGCTTTGTACACATGGTTCATATACATGTGGTCCATGCCCACCAATATACCAACACAAATTAAAATGCAAGGGACCCCAAGAGACTTGGGGGCAAACAGCACAGTAATGAGAAGAGTTCTGCTATCCCCAAAGAAAACCAAAAGTCTCATACCTGGGAAGAGGGTCCATGTTCTGCCCTCAACGTGTAGCAGTAAAAACTGTATTTAAACCACGTTTGTGCCATAAAACAGGTGTAGTCTGTCATGTAACCTCTATTGATTTTTTTTGGTGTGTGTTTAAACTTTAGTTTTTGTAAGGTGGGAATAAAGATGAATGAAATCAAGGAGTAAATATGTGCAACAAGGAAATAGCAATACAAATGTTCCTCTTTCACTAATGTCCCCATGAACTAAAATCCCAAGCAGCTTCTTTGATATCATTTTTGGTAATTGCAATAGAAAATTGCATCTGGACTGACATTGTGTATATCACACTTCAGCCCAATGTGCTCACAAATTGCCAAGTTAGAGGAAACCCCCAGCAGAAAGGATGGAGATTTCTCACAAAAACACTGGCAAACTTTTAAGAGCAGTGGCGTTTACGAACACTCCATCCTAGGAAAAAGAAATGAATGGAAAACTGTACATCAGGGTGATCAGCCATGTCAAGTGAGTCCTGATTCTGCTTCTCAACCTCTCCAGATAATTTGGCTTTCAAAATCGTACCTGCTGTTCTCTCTATAGGAGATACAAAAATTATGCAGCGTCTAATTGGACTTCTCTTTCTTTCCCCTTCTCCCTGCCTCCTGGAAGTTTGTTCATTTTCAGATACATCTGGATATTTAACAGAAGCAGTGGGAAAGTATGACAGACAAGTGTCAATCAACTAGTTGGGGGAAAAATCTATTTTTAAAAGCTACAATATAAATATTTCAGGAAATACTTAATTCTATGCTGAGTTCCCTGTCCCACTCAGAACTCTCTTGGTTGTCTCACCGAGGCTGTCAGTAATCATGTTTTAAAGAAATCCAAGCTTATTTCAATATTTACCTGAGTGGAACATGAATATTTTGTAACCAAATAGAACTGACTTTTGCATATTTCAATGGGTGGGGTTAATATAACTCTATAATTATGAAAGGTTTAGAGTTAAGAGTAGCTAAAAGTATAGATGTTAGAACTCTCCCTGTTCTGGGACAGTGGCACCAACTTTGGGTCAGTGACTCCTTGTGCCCATTACACATCGTCTATGTGAAGAATTAATGTTACAGGGTGGCAGGGGTCATAGAGCCATCCTCATTCTTGAAATGTTGGGAATATGTTCTAGAATACAGAACTTCCAGAGTTTAATCCTGGACTTTTTCTGTGTTCACTTGAAGAATTAGGAGTCTGATCGAACAAACGTCAACAAAAAAAATCAAGCAACACCAAAATAGATACACATTTCAAATACTAAACAGCAATAACATGGTTTTGTATGTATATGTTTTTGTTTTGTACTTAGGCCATGCCTATACATGTGATGCAGCTTGAAAAAAAAATACCCCAACATCCACTTATCTCAGACAATCATTTCAAAAAACTATTAACTAAGTCACTTGGTGGTTTTCAAAATAAAAGTTGTTTGATGAAAATCAACTGCTGTGTCATGCTATTCCCTACAAGGGATGAACAAGGACTGAATCTCTCTCTTTCTGTCGATAATAGGTGTTTACTAAATGCAATTTCACTTATTTGTATAATGTACATAATTATGCTTTAATAATAATACTCATCTTCACTAAAATATAGTATTGTTTGTATCTTTTTAAACATTCATGACTGCTGGAGTATTAAATGATCACATGGTAAGCATTCGCACTAAGAGGGAAACAGTTGGAAAATACATGCCAAGTCTAGTGCTCTTTAATATATTCATCACTGTGCAAGAAGTTAATGTCCAGTCCGGTAAATGATTATCAGTCAGTCCCATCACAGTAAAGTGGGTTTCTATCAATACTGAGGTTATCTTTGCTTTGCCTCGGCTGACCCTGAGGGGGAAAGGAGGAACAGCCCGGGTGCAGCTACGTGATGTCAAGCAGCCGTGGGAAGGCAAGTGTACTGAAGCCGTGGAATCAGCCTCCAGACTCATTAACCTGGCAGCCTCCCGTCCCTCTTGTGAGCTCCCAGCCACATGACTGGCCACCACCCTCACTTCTCTGTGACCCAAATTCACCCTAATCACCTTCAAGGGGCACGCAGGTGCTCACTGCACCACACTTCCCTCCTGGCCCCTTGCAAATGGGCAGCTGAAACTTAAAAGAATATTTTCAAAATAAAAGCTTCATTGCTGCAACACATACACATGCACACACATACACATGCACTTGGGCACATGCACACACGTGCTTATGCATGCACACACACATGCACACACACACACAAGTGCATGCCGCTAAGACTCCACCAGTATTGCTGTGGACAGATAGATGCCTGTCTGCTCACGGTTCCTAGCCCTCGTTCCTTTCCGACTCCACCTCCCCAAGCCCTTTCTCTCTGTCCAAGGACGCCATGCTGCCTGCACTCTGAGACCCGCACAGCCACTGCCATCCTTCTCTCCTGCTTGGATGTGGCAGCCTCCGATCAGGGCTCTGTTTGCCAGCCCTGTACTGTACTTCATTAGGCAGCTCTGTTTAATGGTTTCAACAAAAGCCATCATTTTAGCCCAACTGCCTTGACTAAATTAAAATTTCCAATCTCTGTTTTAGTGTTCTGCAACTGATGTATACATAAGCAAAACTGGTCAACATCTGCCAGGGGGTTGGCAAAAAGTTCTGTAAAGATGTACTTCACATTTCTGAAGCATGTGCAAAGTAACAGCATCCTTATCCTCCTGAGAGCTCTCATGGTTTTACTTCACCATTTGTTCAAACACACTTTAGCTGCGTCTAAGCCATACAGTTGATTCTCCCCTTGGTTGCCGTTTTATCTGTAGTGTCATTTTGAGTAATTGGGGTATGGTAGCTGATCAACTTACAGGTTTCTCATTGGCAGAAAGGGACCATATTGGCACCAAGAAAGAATATGATGGGTCCTCTCGGTGCATAAGCAAGTGTCCCTCTCTTGCACTTGGCTATCCAAGGCCATTAGGAAATAAGCTTAATAAAGCCTCCAAGTGTGTGTGTCTTCACTCTTCACGGGCAGAGGGAGGTACCTATAGAAGAAACATTGTAAACCAGTGTGGAAAGATGGTCAATGTACATATTTAGTCAGTGATCTGTGAAAGTTTTTGAATTAGTTTTTAAAGCTTTGTTAAGACCAGAACGCACAGATGTTGAAAACAAGTTCAGATGTAGCGACAGATGGTATTTGATTATGAAGCAGACTGTTCATATAATACAAAGATGCTGCTTCTGCCATACACAAGTAACTGCAGAGAGTGTAGTAGAAATTTTGGAAGGCAGGCGCTTTGAGAGGGGCTTTGTGCAGCAATAACTTTCCCATTTTCCAGCAGTGCTAGAATTGGGATAATTTCCCCCTCTTCTTTTCAATCAGTGCCTCTCTCTGCTCTTCCATGCCCTGCCTCCCTTACCAGCCTCTTCTCCTCCAGCCTTAAAAACTCCCCTCTCCCTTCAGTGAACTATCTTACCTTGCCAAAATGTCTTTTACAACGGGGTGCATCAGTAGATGGGCTTTAGAGGAAGGCCTATGCCCCAAGTTCGGGGGAAATAGGAAGCAATTGCCAGTGTTCCCACAGTCTAAGGGAAAACATTTTCCATCATTTGTGCTTTGCAACGAAAACTCAGTCTTCAGACAGAAGCCAGGACTCCAGCTCCAGACATGTGGTCACACGGGTGCTGAGGCACCTGCCGGCATGGCGCGAGCATCACTGGGACTCCGCCGCCTCTTCTGTTGAACGGGGGGAACGTTTGCCCCGCTTACCTCTCAGGGGTGCTGAGAAGATCACAGAGGATGCTGGACTAGAAAGTGTCTTGGAAAATAGGAAGTGCTGTTCGGATGTATGTGACTGTCACGGCCAAGGTCTGAGAATGGGAGAGTGGGGGTGCCTTATGCTGAAAGGAGCCCTTGCCCTCTATGTTGGGAGTTCTCAACCAGAAATTCACTCTCCTTCTTTCAGTGGAAAAATGTGGTATCAGAAGTCATGCTTATGAAACAATGTGAGGCCAGCAGAACCCCTGGCTGGAGATCTATGGTTGTTTTATCATTTCAAAGCAGGGACTTTTGCGGATCAGTGGCTTAGAGATCATGGTGCCACCAGATCCCAACTAATGACAGAGTTTCTTGGTGAAGGTTCTAAGTGTAGTGCCAAAAAGCAGACATGATCAGAAAACATGGATCCAATAGCCTCTGTTCTAGCTTCCATAAGAATCTAAGCTCTTAAGACTAAGTAAGTTACTATGTCTCATTTCTAGTGCTTTTTATTGCTCTCTTACTTTTCTCTCTCAACACAGTTGGGCCCCGGCCTGTGTTCTGGTGTAGGTACGGGTCAGGGAGGGAGGGAGATGAGGCAGTGTCAGCTCAGCCTCAGTCCTGAACAACTCAACTCGCTAGCCCATCGCCTGTCTCGTGCAATCCAAGTCTCTTGTTTTGAAGAGCTTACTATGTGCCAAATAATATTTAACAAACACAGATGAGCTGTAGGAGATGAGGGAGAGAACTAGCGTGCCAAGATATATTGGAGATTTTGAGAGAGCTGCAGTGGGGAAGGGGTGTGGGTAGAGAGTAGCTCTGGGTGCCTGCAGGATGGAGGTGGGTGAGGGGGCAGACAGCAGTTTTCAGGTGTCCTCTTGGGGGTGGGGGCCATCCTGTGATGTTGTACATTCTGCTCCTACAAAAACCTTCCTCTTTTTTAACTTTATCGGCTTACTGGTCAAAGAACTAAACCTGGTTTTATCAGGGGTAAAGCTGATATGATGCTAATTTATAATAAATACCTAGGGTTAGATCAGCCAACAAGAAATGGGTTTAGATTCTCTAATTTGGAAATATATGTTAAAGCTCACTGTATCTTTATTGCAGAAAGGGCTGGTGACATAATTGGTGGGGCTCTGTCCAAAATGAAAACGTGTCACCCGTTGTTTAAAAATTATTAAGAATTTCAAGAGGGGAACAGCAGAGCCATAAAGCAAATGTGGGACTCTCTTAAGTGTGGGATCCCCTGCGACTGTTCATATCTCATGCCCGTGAAGCTGGTGTTGGCTGCAGGGAGCAATGGAAAAGCAGACTTCTCTGATCACTTCTCATCCAGAATTTCTGCAGCACTTGGGAGACTTCTGTGGTTTGAGTTTCAATTTATTGAACTGTGAAACATTAACAGATATTCCAGAGTGAGCAGGAAAAGGGGAGGTGTCAACCACAGATTCATAAAAGAAAACAGGGCGGGCAAGAAAGCAGGCTGGACAAGGACCAGAAGTCCTGGATCTACACTCAGATCCCATCACTAACCCATTCATGAGCTCACCCATGAGAGAGGAGCGATCAAGGCCTTCCTGCCCCGGGAGCCTCCCAGCATTGGTGTGAGCTCCAAGGGCGGCATGTGATGGTGACATGTGAAGTACGGAGTCTGGGCAAGTCGGTGCTCTTGGTTCAGGCCGTGGGCACTGCACACTGGGAGGTGAATTGATTAACTAGCCCGCCAGTCAGGATTTATGAGACATCCTTTGGGCTCAACACTGTGGCGGGCACCATGGTTACTGCAGTGATAAGTGGGGAGGCACGGGTGCCTGGATCTGAGCTGATGGGTCCTCTCTCTCTGACAACTCCACCTGAGTATTATCCATTCACCAGGCCCTGGAAGAAGGAGAACATTCAGGTGAAAGTGTGCAAGTCTTTAGGAGGCGCATAGACCGCTCATGAATGTTCCCATGGGCAGGGAACCCAGCTCTCATGACCCATGAGAAATAAAAATAATAATATATTTGATGAGCAGCAATAAGATCTTGTCTGCTGAGGAAACAGTGCTCTTTGATAGGAAAGCTCCATTAAATACAAACCACACAGCTCAGAGCTGAGGGGCAGGAGAGGTGTTTAGCCCGGCTTAGGCTCTGTTCTCTGTTCTTGGTCTTTTCTGACAGTTGTTTCTGATGAGGACTAATGACCCCTCCCCCAAGTCCCCACACCCTCGACCCCCAACCAAGCCATTATCAGTCCTACACTGAGGGCCAGAATCTCCAAAGGAAGTATTTCCAGCATCTTGGCCGGGACTACTTCTGAGGAAAGGAGTTGTAAAAAGATGAATTTCCCAAATGGACCTGGTTTGTGTGTCCTGTTTCTGGGTAAATTGGCCGCATTAAAGTGATAGCACCCAGCTAGCCATGCCCCCACTCCTGCCCCAGAAACTATGAGATAATGAATTTGTGTTGCTTTAAGCCACTAAAGGTGTGGCAATTTGTTACACAGCCATAAAAAACTAATACATATTGCAATAGTTTTTATTATCCTTTTGTAATAACTACCACTTAATGGGTGTCTACTGGGTACTTGACTTTGTATTTGGGTATTTATACTTGTTCTCTTAATTCTTACAACCTGGTGGTAGAGGCCTTTAGACCAGCTCTGTCTTATCTAGAGTTCATGCCAAAGAAGCATGAGGACAATTTTCTTTTATTGTAATTCCTCCCTTTCCCAGCCTCCATCCAATTCATTGCCTTTCTGGTTTGGTAAAATAGCAAGATTCTGCTACATGCTTGAATTTCTCCCTGTCCACTCCCATTTCTGCCAAGTGCTTGGGAAGCCTAGTCCATCTGCTGTCCAAGTTCCTGGGCGCCAAGCCTCCTTCAGAGGCACACAGCGCCCCAAATATGGCTCAAATAGGCCTCCTCGGACTGTCACTTTTCCTGCTCCCTGTGCTTGAAATCATGCTATGCTTCATTTTGCTTTGATTTCATTTCCTTACATGTTTGTTTTGTTTATTTTTTGATTCTCCTGAAGTTTCCATTTGCTTTTTTTTATTATTATTATGAGAAGGAACACATCATTCCATTATCGTTTGACAAATATATTCCAGCTTCTTAACTCATTCTACCCATTATACAGCATCTTTTACATTCCTCCAAAGATGTCTTTCTTGGAATGGTGGCGTTCCTGTTCAAATGTGAACTAACTACATTCTAAGCCTGTTGCACATTTGTCAACCTGTCTTCTGTATAACTCCTAGTTGGTTTTACTTTTTCTTCATTCCACATCTTCCTCTCTTTTTGGTTTTAATCTTCATTCTGTTGGAATACATCTCAGGTAAGTTTTTCAGGAAGAGTACATAGATAATAAGTTTTTGATTCAGCGCATATTGGAGTCTTTGTATTTATGCTTGATTGATAGTTTGGGTTGCTATTATATCCCAGGTTGTCATATTCAACATCTGAATGGTATCTTAGGTAGTACCAAAGAGTTCAAACAACAAATAAGAAAAGCATTCAGGCAGAGGGAACATCTATGCAAATATACTGAGGCATGAGAAACAGGATATGCTTGGGGAAGACAAGCAATTCAGTATTGTAGGGGTATACGGGGCAAGAATCAGGGGAAAGAGAGAAAGTACTGGGAAATACAGCAGAATACAGTGGGGGTAATATCCTAGGGGTCTTGTTTGCCATGCTAAGAAGATTGGATGCAACACTGAAAATGAATGAGAACCCAGATTGCCCTAAATCTGGGAAATACCAGGGGTGTGATGTAGGAAGATTAATTGCTCAGAGCAGTACTATGGAGAATGGCCGTGAGATTGCAAGAGAAATGAAGTAGTTCATTATAGCAGCGTGGAGACTGGTAGAGTAGTAACCAGGGACAGATCATAAGGGATGTTAAAAGCCACATTAAGGAGTTTGGATTTTATTCTGGAGCAGTGGTAAAGCCCTAGATTTGTCTAGAGACAGATTCATGCTTTAGGAAGATCACTCTGGATATGGTGCAGGAGAATGAATTAGTGTTGGTGTGGAAAGATTGGAGGAAGGAAGGCCAACCACGATATTGTTCACTTCTCGCCCTTGTAGACAAGAGGTGCTGGGGGCTTGAGTTGAGGTATTGTGGCTGGAGAGAAGTGAATGGATTTGAGTGATAGGAACATGAACTGATAGCCACATAATGGTTGATTAGATGTGGACCTTGAGAGAAGACAGAATGGCATATAGGTTCTTGGTTTGGGTGATGGGTGGATGTTGACCCCTTTCACTTAGGAGAAGACACTTTTGGGGATAATCTAGGATAAAACCAGATCAGTCATATGTGGATCTTTTTCTTTCTTTCCTTAAAATAAATCACTTTTATCTTTCTGGAGAAACAAAGAAAAGAGCTTCGTGTTTTTCCTCCTCTGGTGTGATAGAACATTCTCTGACCACACCATCCTCTCTGGAAACATCCTCCTTTTGGCTTCTCGGCTCCAGAGCAGCAACCTTCTTCCAGGCCTTCCAATGCTCTCCATTTCCTCCAAACCTGGTGCCTTTACACTTGCCCTACAACTGTTTTCCCTCCTCTTTGGCCGCATGACACTTACTCATCCTTTAGATCTCAGTGCCAAGTCACTTTCTCAGGGAAGCCTGCCTGCTCCTGTCCCAGCCCTGGGGACACTGGTTTACCACGGCCCTTGCCCCACATTACTGAGCTCCTGTACCGATCAAGAACTTTGTAGTCTCTGCGGTTCATTGGTTTTTGTGAATAACTGTCTCCCTCACTAGAGTACAGCCTCCATCAGGGTGAAAAGTCTGTCTGCCTTACTCATCGCTGTTTTCACGAAGCCTAGAGCAAATGTTTATTGAAAGAATGAAAGAGAAGAATGCCCTGGAGCTTAGCGTGGCTGTGACCACAAGAGGCTCTCTGCTCCCAGAGCGAAACCACTTTCTTCTCAGACCTCAGCAGCTGTTTGAGAAGTTGTGTGCCTAATACCCAGACAGCAGTTTATGACGGACCTCGTTGGGTCCGCTGCACACAGTTCAGGCAAAACTCTCACTTCAAAGCCTCTAAGATGCAACTCAAGTTGTGAGTTGAGGGAGACAGCCTTGCTGCCATATCACTCTGGGCAGCAGCCAGCAGGGAGTTTGCAATTTTACCTACAAGACGAGGGTGCCCATGTAACCGAGGTGCTCCTTTCCTGGCACTTCTGCCACCTGTAGACTGTGAGCTCCACGAGGGTAAGCTAGGTCTCACTTGTGTCTGTCTAGACCCAGCTGAGTACCTGGCACATAAGATGAGCTCATAGCACATGTGTTAAATGGGCAAATGTATACATTAAGCTGGAACTACTGGCATGCCTTGGAGATATTGCAGGTCCATTTCCAAATCATGGCAATAAAGCGAGTCAAGTGAAATTTTGGGGTCCAGTGCATATAAAATATATGTTTATACTGTTGTCTATTAAGTGTCCAATATATAGTATTAGTTCTAAACAAGCAGTGTACACACCTTAATTTAAAAATACTTTATTGCTAAAAATGCTAACCATCATCTGAGCTTTCAGTGAGTCATAATCACTGGTCACAATTCACCATTACAAATATAATAATGAACAAGTTAGAAATATTACAAGAATTACCAAACTGTGACACAGAAATGAGCAAATACTGTTGGAAAAATGACTCCAACAGACTTGCTTAATGCAGGGTCACCACAAACCTTCAATTTATTAAAAAATGCAGTATCTACAAAGTACAATAAAGTGGAATGCAATAAAAGAAGGTGTGCCTGTACTGATCTGCCATCATATCATGTTTTTTTAAAGTAAAATTTCTTCTTTTTAAAATGGTTTTAAATTATAACCATCTTTCCAACACCAAATATCTGTCAACTAACACCTCTCTATATGCATCTCTAATTTATCTATCTATCTATCTATCTATCTATCTATCTATCTAATCTGTCTATTAATACAAAGTGGTCCAGAACATTCAGAATCAAGCAACTGAACATTTCCTTTTGTAATGTGTCCTAGCCCCCATCCACCAGAGAAGGTTGGACCCCTAATCTCAGTTATCTGGGAGGACTCTTTCCCTTGAGGTCATCAAGAACCCTAGGGCTTATGGGATCCAGGAAGACAGAGGATGGGCTTTGGTTCTCTAGTTAATTATGCTTCTGAACTCAGTGCTTCCTGCTCATAATGCTACAGGCTACTAAAGGCAGGTGGCTTTGTGGGGCACCTCGGCCACTATGACAGTTGCGCTGTAGACATCTTTGCTTCTTCCATCAAGGCTTCATGCTTACTTCCAACATTTTGTCTATCAATAATTTATTTTTCCATATGTAATGAGATAGGAATATAATTTTGTTTTTTCATAACATTATCAAATTATCTCAGTGCTCTTTGTTGAATAGTCTGTCTTTTCCTCTTGACCTGAAAACACTCTTTATTATAGACTAAATTCCTATGTTTAACTGTATCTGTTTCAGATTTTTTTAATATAATTTATTTTATTATCATTAATTTACAATCACATGTGCAATATTACGATTATTAAACTACCCCTTCATTAGGTCCCCCCCACCAACCCCATTACAGTCACTGTCCATCAGCATAGTGAGATGCTATAGAATCACTACTTGTCTTCTCTGAGTTGTACTGCCCTCCCCGTGCCCCCCCAACATTACATCTGCTAATCGTAATGCCCCTTTTTCCCTCTTATCCCTCCCTTCCCGCCCATTTTCCCCAGTCCCTTTCCCTTTGGTAACTATTAGTCCGTTCTTGGGTTCTGTGAGTCTGCTGCTGTTTTGTTCCTTCAGTTTTTTTCTTTGTTCTTATACTCCACATATGAGTGAAATCATTTGATACTTCTCTTTTTCGGCTTGGCTTATTTCACTGAGCATAATACCCTCTAGCTCCATCCATGTTGTTGCAAATGGTAGGATTTGTTTTCTTCTTATGGCTGAACAATATTCCATTGTGTATATGTACCACATCTTCTTTATCCATTCATCTACTGATGGACACTTAGGTTGCTTCCATTTCTTGGCTATTGTAAATAGTGCTGCAATAAACATAGGGGTGCATCTGTCTTTTTCAAACTGGGCTGCTGCATTCTTAGGGTAAATTCCTAGGAGTGGAATTCCTGGGTCAAATGGTATTTCTATTTTGAGTTTTTTGAGGAACCTCCATACTGCTTTCCACAATGGTTGAACTAATTTGCAGTCCCACCAGCAGTGTAGGAGGGTTCCCTTTTCTCCACATCCTCGCCCACATTTGTTGTTGTTTGTGTTTTGGATGTTGGCCATCCTCACTGGTGTGAGGTGATATCTCATTGTGGTTTTAATTTGCATTTCTCTGATTAGCGATGTGGAGCATCTTTTCATGTGCCTGTTGGCCATCTGAATTTCTTCTTTGGAGAAGTGTCTATTCATGTCCTCTGCCAATTTCTTAATTGGATTATTTGCTTTCTGTTTGTTAAGGTGCATGAGTTCTTTATATATTTTGGATGTCAACCCTTTATC